>JAVSCE010018324.1:0-117220 GCA_032199065.1 Smutsia gigantea
CTTGTATAGCACTGCCCGCCTCTTCTCGCGCTCGCGCACGAAGGCGCGCAGACGCGCGGTGGGGAAGGTCACCGCAGTGGGCTGGGAGCAGGCCGGAATCTCCTCCGTCAGCCACGGGCACTGCAGGCAGCTGGACGCGCACGGCCGGCCCCTAAAGCGCCGGAATGGTGTCAGCTGCGCTCCAGGATCTGGGGCCTGGCAGGGCAAGGAAGAGGGATGGGAGGGCTAGGAGGGGCGGGGCCACCTTACCAGGGGTGCGCGCACAGCGTGCTACGGAGGAAGGCCACGGCGCCGCCTGACAGCCCTGAGTAGCAGCGACTCAGACGGATGAACCCCTTGCGCAGGCTTTTCTGCAGGTCATGAATCCCCTCACTGCTCACAGGGTACTCGGCGCTCAGCCTGCACACGTGAGGGTCAGGGGACTCAGGTCACCCTCAGGTGGATGGGGAACACGGGAGCTGTGGAATCACCCCCGACTGATGTGGGACACAGGAGTTCTGGGGCCACCCTTAATGGATGGGAGGACATGAGAGCTCTGGGGCCACCCTGGATGGATCCCAGGTCTGCCTCAGCACCCCCCAGGAGCACGTGGCAGACTCACATGATGAAGGCTGTCACGCCTATGGCCCAGATGTCAGTCTGCTGGACAGCACCCTGGCCGTCCAGGAGCTCCGGAGCTGAGGGTGGGGACAGGTGGGTGGGGAGGGGCGCAGTGAGAGGCTGGGTGTTTGCAGCAGAGCAGGCTGGAGGCAAGACTGGGGGGTGATGGCCCACCCCTCCCCCAGGCCAGGCCCACGTCTGCTCCTTGCGCACCCATGGTTTCCATGTAGTCCTTGAACTTCTCAGAGGGCAGGACCCTCTCCTGGGTGAGGCTCTGGGCATTGCCCAAGTCAATGACCTTGAGCAGGTTGTATTCGGTGATGATCATGTTCTCCGACCTTAAGTCCAGGTGCAGGATGTGCTGGGCATGCAGGTATTGGACAGCACTCAGCATCTGCCACAGGTAGTCCTTCACCTCTGACTCTGAGTAGGAAGCTCTGGGCGTGCACAAGAAGGGGTTTGGCTCTGTCTGTGGAGCACGTGTGGGTTGCCCGGTGGAGGTGGGGGGGGGGCCAGGTGGTGGGTGGGAGGTGGGCCTAGGCTCTTTGCCCCACCCTGGCTCTGCATCCAGTCCAGGCCTCCCTCTCACCTTTCAGCCAGGCAGGGGAGCAGCTCCGGCCCAGAACACAGTTCCAAGATGAGGACCAGGTGCCGGGGGCTGAGGTAGGCAGCTTGCAGTTGGGCCAGGTGGGGGTGGCGCAGGCCCTTGAGTGCCTCGTATTCACGCAGCACAGCCGTCTGGTTCTCGGGGCAGTAGGGGACAATCTTGGCGGCCAGCACACGCCCGCTGGCCTTCTCCCGGCACTGCCGCACCATGCTGAAGCGGCCCCTGGGTGAGGAAGCGCAGGTCAGGCTCCTGAGGACCCTTCTGGTCTGGCTGCCTATTCAGGCCCCCAGCATCCTCCTCCTCAGTCTCAAGGAAGCAAGCCCAGAAAAGAGGTGGCTGGAGCCTCCTGAGGGGGACTACAGATGTTCTGAACCGAACGTGGGTGGAGGCCCGCGGTGGGAGGGAGGTGGAGGCTGGAGGACATGCAGAGGCATGGGGTGGGGATCAGCAGCACCTTTGAATCCGTGTCTGGAAGGCGAAGGTCTGCGTGCTGGGGAGGGGCTGGGCTGGCCGTGGGGCACTGCTCTCCTCCTCAGAGGCTGCGGGAGGGGAAGCTTTGGATGCCTGGGGGGCACCCTCGCAGTCCCAATTCCCCCCACCTTGTCTCCCATACCCATTCCTAGGCATCCTGACAGGGGACCTCTCTGTGAGACCCCCCACCTCATTACTTGGGCCATTTGGGTCCAGGGCACTAGCAGGCAGAACAAGCCAACCCCAGCCATTTTGGGCAGGATGAATTCCAGAGGGACCACCAGCGCCCTGCCCCCCAGGCCCTGCAGAGCGCTCACCCAGGTGGCTGGGTCCTCCCAGGAGGACCTGCTTTGATGGGCTGCTGTAGGGACCCATGCCTGCCTTGCTGACGCAGGCCGTGCGGAAGGTGTACACACCGCCCCGAGAAAGCTTGCTGGTGAAGTAGCAGCAGTCAAAGACATCCGAGGCCAGCGTGCTCCAGCTGCCACCTGGGCCCGCAGTAGCAGGTGAGGGGCAGCTTGAGGGCTCCCACTCCAGAGTCAGGGTTGCAGAGACCCCTCCCCATTGAAGGCCACCCAGAGCCCAGGGCAGCTGGGTGCCCCCCAAGGCCACCTAGGGTATGGGGCGGTGGGGTGTTCCCCAAGGCCACTCCACACTGACCCCAGGAACCCCCAGGAGTGAGGGCACAGGGGGTACCTTCCAGGCTGCACTGCACGATGTAGGTTACAGGGCCATAAGACTCCACGGGCTTCCAGACCAGGAGCACCCCATCATCACACACCTCTCCGATGTCCGGGCGTGGGGAGGAATGGGGGCGCTCTGCAGGGCCCATGGGCACCATCTGAGGCAGGCTTCCAGAGGCTGTCTGATGTGGCTCAGAGCCCCCTCCAGCCCTGCCTTCCCTCCTGCACCTGCGGCCAAGCCCCTGAGCCCATCCTTCCCCATCCCGTTCTTTCTGGTTCCACTTACGTGCTAAGTTGTAGGAGAGGCCCAGTGCCTCTCCTGTGGGTGTTGTCCCAACCTGGGTCCCCTCCCACAGGTGCATACCCAGGAACCCCATGGGTGGCCCTCACTGACAGCCCCCTGTCCACCCTAGGTTCCCATCAGAGGGTCCTGTCCTGGCTGCTTAGCTTTGCCTGTAGCAGTCCAGGACACATGGGGTCAGTCAACAGCAGGCCAGCCTGGTCAGGGGATCAGGCTGGGGGGTGGAGACCTAGGCCTGCCCTGTCTTGGCTCCCCAAGAAACACCCCTGCACTGGGTTTAGGGACACAAAATGGGAAGCAGCTTGCTCCTGCATGTGCTAGGGGTGGAGGGAGGTGCTGTGGGAAACGCAAGGAGAAGCCCCTGCAAAGGAGCCATGAGTAGGGGCAGGACCTCCCCTCCTCGGGGTCCCGGGCTGCAGAGCCCACTCCAGGCCCTGGCAGTGCCCAGGGAGTGGGTGCCTGAGTGATGACCATACCATTCGTGAATCCCGGATGGAGGAGCTGGCATAAGCCCAGCATCACAGGTGGTATCCAGGGACCTTTGAAGTCCCCCTTGGGGGCAACCTCAACCCCCATAGGCCTGGCGGGAACCTCTGGGAGGAGGCCACAGTGTGGGGCAACCCTCTCCCTGTCCTGAGGGTCCTGGCCCGGCCCACTGACCTGCCTTCCGGAGCACAGCCGTGGTGGCCACCGCCCCCAGCATGTTCTGCAGGCTACACGTATACACGCCCAGGTCCTCAGCAGTCACTGACAGGATGGTCAGCAGCTGGAAGTTCTTAAGCGTGGAGGAGATGAGGAGGCGGCTGCTACTCTCCAGGATAGCCCCATCTGCATAGGACCGGGTGGGCCTGGGATGTAGCTCCACACATGCCGCCGCCTCATGCCCCGCCCGGGGGCACATCGTTTCCCTCTTCAGAGAGAGAGCAATGCCTTCAAGGAGCACTCCTGCCTTCAGCCTGGGACAGCTCCTTACCTTTGCTCCAGGTGGCCTGTGCGGCTGGCTGGGCTGACACCTGGCAAGTGAGTGTCACAGACTGTCCCAGGACCACGGTCTCATCTGAGAGCTCCCTTAGGAATGATGGTGCTGGGAAGGGGAAGGGAGGCAGGGTGAGCCTTCAGAGGTGACCCCTGACCCAAGAGCATGCCCTGGACCCTACGGTGGGGATACTGGGGAGCCCACCTCTGCTCAGCTCAGCTTCAACACCATAACCTCCTCCAGGAAGCACTCCAGGACTGCTCAGCCCCACAACCAGGGCACCAGAGGTTCCCCTCTAGTCTAGGCCCAAGCCCTCAGGGGTGTGAGCTTGCCCCACCCACCCTGCTGGCCTGGTGCCATGGAGAGGGCTCCCTTCCCCTGCAGTCAGATTCTCTGGGCTGCAGTGCACCCAGCCCATGGGAGCCACCCACCTTGGTCCCTGCTTTTCTGGCCTGACAGCCAGAAGGAAGGTAGGCCTGCCTTCTTCTTGGCAGGGCCCTCTGTCTCCGTTCCTGCAGGGAGGAAGGGGCCATAGGAGCCACACCTGAGAGGCCTGGCTCCACAGGAGGAGGAACTCAGACCACCCACCACTCATGCCAATTTCCCATGTGGCAGAAAAGCCTGGGTGTTCTGTTGGAAACAAGTAAAATGTGCTCTGGAGGTCACATCCTCCCTAACTCTGTAAGCACAGGCCTGCCCTGGTAGGGGCACCAGAGACAGGCATGCTAGCAGCTCAGCCACAGTGCCAAGGACACCTGGCCAGGGGCCTACAGGGTGTCAGGGAGGGCTGGCCCAGTCAGATTAGCAGTTGTTATGTCATAGCACTGGGCCTCAGATGCATGCTGGGAGGGGTCAAGGCAGCAAAGGTGACCTCAGAAGCCCATGCGCTGGGAGGTGTGGGTGGCCCTGGAGTAAGGGAGGGGGTCTAGGTGGTGGATTCCTGCATCACCCTGGTGACTCCTAGCTGTCCTTCCTGGCATGGGGGACAAGGTGCAGAGGGGCACACCAGCCATTCCCAGCCCCCGGGGGGCAGAGGAGTCACCTTCAGGTCTCCCCTTCAGGAGGCGGGAAATGTGGGCCACAGAGGCCCTCACCCTGCGGCGCAGGCCCAACTCCACAGGCTCCTCCAGCAGCGCATGCCTCCCAGGGAAGTGGAAAAGGCCCCTGGAGGGGGGTGACCATTTGCGCTTTCTGCTGCCGGGAGCCTCTCCTAGCAGGGCTTCCAAGTCCTCCGGCTCCTTGGTGATCTCCAGGCCTGCAGGCAGGCCCAGTGCTCCCAGCCAGGGCTCCAGGGCCCCTGGGTGCTCGGCCAGCTCCTCCTCAGCCTCGGATGCAGGCCAGGATGGTGGCTCTGGCTCAGCGGGCTTGGGGACTCTCCTGAAGATCATGAACTCAAACGGGAGGTACTTGATGTCATACAGGTAAGACAGGTTGAGGTAGGCAGGGTCCACCTCTGAGATGTCCAGGGACACAGTGTCAGCTGCCTCCGAGTCCCCAGACAGGTCCTGTATCTGCACCAGTGACACCTGAGAGTCCCCACCCAAGTCTTCCCATGAGGTCAGGTCTGAGGAGGCCTTGGGAGGCACCCTGCAGCCCTCAGGCAGGGGCACTCTGCTGGCCTTTGGGGGTGGGCTCTGGGCTCTAGCCTCATCCTGCTCTTCTGAAGACTGAGAGGTGGCCCAGGCCATCCTGGCCCACAGGGGACCTTGCCCCAGCATGCCCCCTGCGTCCCCACCAAAGGCAAAGGTGCCGTAACCGGCCACGCCTGCGAAGCCGCCACGGTGCCCCAGAGAGAACTTCCGTGTGGTCGCCTGCTCCTGAGGCCGCTGTGGGCTGGGTGTAGACTCCAGTGGGTCCTCCACGCCCTTAGTGTCCAGGGAAGGGCTGGGTTCCATGCCCACAGGGAAGGCTGGTCCTGGGGAGCCAGGGGAGCCAGGCCTCCCAGGGAGAGGGGTGGTCTCCAGCCCCCATTTAGAGTCTGGCTGTGGACTTACTTGAACAGTGGAGAAGGGGGCCTGGGGCACCCCGGCAGGAAAGGGGCTCAGGGGTGGCAGTAGAGGCTCCCTGCACAGCCCTGGAGGGGAAGAGCCAAGAGTTTGTGGTGCAACAGTCAAAGGGGGGCCGCAGCTCTCCTGGGGGACCAGACCACACTGGGGGTCCAAGAAAGGGGCCGAATGCCCCTCACAGCTGTCCTGGGAAGACCCTTCTTGCTGCGAACCCCAGTGGCCACCACTGGACCCCTGGCAGGACCCTTCTGGATGCTCCATCCCACTAGAAAGTGAAACATCGCCAGGTCTGGTCTCCACTGGGGACCCCTGCAGGCCAGAGGGGCCTGGGGCCACACACTGGCTCTCCTGGCAGGGCTCCGTGGAGGGGCTGGCGGGGCGGGGCTCGTTAGGGTCCAGGGAGCGGCTGCGGCCAGGGACCTCGCGGGCGCTGGAGCCCGGCAGCCTCAGGGTGGTCTGGAAGGAGGGCGCTCTGGCCATCAGGGCGGCCTGCTCCTCCCCGGCGGCCTGCTCCTCCAGCGCGCGGTGCTCCAGCAGCGGTTCGCGCAGGCCAGGCGAGCCCCTGGCGAAGTAGCCGCCCTGGAACAGGTGCCGGCGCCGAGCTGGGTGCAGTCTGGCGCCCGCGGCCAGGACCCCGTACTCGGGGCCCTCGCCCGCCTGCTGGTAGAACAGGCTGTGGATCACGCTCTGCCGGGGCACGCAGCCTGGGGCAGCCGGCGGCTCGGCGCCCCGGGACGCCCCAGGCGGAGGCGTGGCCGCGGCGGGGGCGCACGCCTCGGCCTCCTCGGGAAGACTGGCTGAGGGCCTCAGGAAACCCCGGGGGTGCAGCAGTGGGGAGTGGGTCACCGGAGAAGGCGGCAGCGACTTGGCCCGGGCAAAGGGCGCCAGCTCGCTGTCGGAGGAGGAAGAAGGGCTGCTGGAGGAGGCGCTGGCGTCGCCGCGCAGATGTCTGGCCACCCCGAGGGACGGACTGTCGGGCGGGCCATGGAGCAGCTCCGGGATGGACCGCATCACCAGGATGGACTTGTAGCTCATCAGGGAGCGCTGCGGGGCGCAAGGATGGGTCAGCCGGGTGCCCACCGCCTTCCCGGCTCCCGGTAGGCCCAGAGCCGGGACCCAGAAGATAGGGGCGGTAAGGCCCCGCCCTCATCCTCTGCACGCCAGGGATCTGTCATTCCGTCCCCGCCCTGCCTGGAATATTGCATGTTTCATGCGCCTCAGCCCCGAATCGTCTTAGAGGTTCAGCGAGCGCACACCCAGAAAGAAGGACGCCCAGCCCGGCTCCCTGCTTTTCCAGGCCTGGCGGCGCCGCACTGCCAGCCCTCGGGAACGCGTTTCTCGCCAGCCTCCCGCCCGTCTCGGCGCCGCCAGCTTGCTCCATGCTTCTTGTCCCCTCCGCGCCTCCCTTCCTCTCGGTGTTTCCAGTGCCCTCCGTGCTCCCGCCCCCTGAGCGTCTCCCCCCCCCACCGCAAACCCCTCCCCCTCCAGTCTCCCGTCCCCTCCTGTCCCCCCCAGCCCCGCGCCTGCTCCACACCTCCCTTCCTCTCCCAGGTCGCAGCCGCCTCGGCAACAGCCCCCACCTTGAGCCTCCAACCCCCTCCGTGCCGCAGGGCTCACCTGCCAGCGACTTCGGGCCAGCAGGAACTTGAGCTGCTTGGTGCTGATGAAGTGAGCCTCCTCGGCGGGCACAGACTTCTGGGGGGGTGCCGGGTGAGACAGCCACGTCGGGGGAGACTCTGGGGCGCCCTGAGGCCCCACCAGGCCCTTGCCCCTCTTGGCCTCAGTTACCCTCCCTGTGCGCCAGGCCTTCTCGGGCTCGGCCTACTCACCAGAAACCAGGGGTGGGTGAGGCACGTGGCAGCGCTGGGCCGGGCCCTGCGGGGGTTAGGAGGCGGGGTCGGGCCAGGCCTTAGCTGATCACCTCCCCCCCAGAAGGCCTAAGAGGACCTCAGGTTGGGTATGTGGGCGTGCGCACTCACTCTGGGGCCCTCTGCAGGGCAGCCTTGATAAAGTCCTGGGCATCCTCACTGAGGTGGGCTGCTGCAGGGCTGCTCCAGGACACCCGCCCCTCCAGCACATTGAGGAGGGTCGCTCGGTCACTCTCCCCAGCGAACGGGGAGGAGCAGGTCAGGCTGAAGGCAGAGATGTAACCTGGATTTCTGGGTCTATGGGACAGGGGCAGGGGTGGGGGGTTGTGCCCAGGACAGGGAGTGCTGAATCTCAAGGGCAGTGTGGAGGCTTCCTGCCATGGCCTCTTAGGGCCCCTGCAGCCCAGCCCTGAGAAGCCCAGCAAGGGTCTCAGATTCGCCCAGAGACCTACTTGGCTCAGGGCAACAGTAATTGCGAGGGGCCCCTGCATAAACCACCCAGACCCTTTAGGGAGACGGCTCGGCACTTTGCCACATGACCCAGCAGCATTCCTGCAGGACAGGGTGTTGTGTGCACAGAAACCTGTTATCAGAGTTGGCTGACTGCCTGTTCCCCAAATAGCTGCCCTTTGGGTCTTGGGTCTCTTATCTGGGGAGTGGCCAGTGGTGCTCGTGGCCTCCTGTGGGCCTGATGGGGAGGCGGCTGGGATGGGCTTCGGAGGAGGTTGCTGACAGAGGCAGGGGTCTGCTCACCTGAGGTAGGAGATGACTCCCATGGCCCTGTTGGAACAAAACCACAGCCATGAGTCTCACCCCAGGCCTGGCCCACAGGCGAGGGGTAGGTGCAGGGGTGGGGTTGGAAGAGGAGACAGAGAGCAGGTGGGTGGGTGGCGGTGGGAGCTGGTGTCCCAGGGGGCCCACCCACTTACCAGATGTCAGAGGCCTCGCTTACAGGGGTCTGCTCTATGATCTCGGGGGACACAAATTCCGGGGAGCCATACTTGCTGTACTGTGGCTCTGTCGGGGTGATTTTTTGGGCAAAACCAAAGTCGCAGATTTTAATATCTTCTCGAGCAGGATGCACCATGAGGATGTTGGGGGGCTGTTGGGAAGAGTTGAGGACTGGGGAGGCCACCTCTCTTAAGGGGGTGACTTCTGGGGCTGCTGGGTTTGAAGGAGGGACACTCCATGGTCTGAGGGACTGTCCCATGGCAGCAGTGCAGCCAGCATGGGCCAGTGAGCCCTTAGGGGCAGGTTTCAGTGCCATTTGGGGATGGCCTCTGCTCCATCAGAGTTGTACCCCACCTGAAAAAGGCTGCCAGTAAGGTAGTCAGCTCCCTGCCGCCAGAAGTAATCAAATCCTAACAGGGATGCTAGAGGTGGTGGGCCTGCACCCTCCCAGCCTGCGGACCCCAGGCTCTCACCTGCCCCTCCCCAGGCTCTGGGGGTGCTGGGGCTCAAGTACCTTTATGTCCAGGTGGAGGATGCCCTGGCTGTGCAGGTAGTGCAGCCCCTCCACCAGCTGCTGGATATAGACCTTGACCTACAAGTAAAGGGCAGCATGCAGGTGAGAGAACCAGCTGGACTTCCCTCTAGACCAGAGCCTGGTACCATCCCATGGGGCAGATAACCTGGTAGATTATGCGCAAAGCCTCTCGAACCCATGTGCCCCACGGCCAGGGGACTCTTTGCCCCCAAAATGAGGAGGGTTGGATGTGCGGAACAGCCTGACCAAAGCAGGAAGGGCAGAGTGGGCATGGGGGAGGGTTGTTGGGTGTGCACACAGCCCTTCAGCTCAAACCTCGGCCTCCGTCACCACGCTCTTCTCGAACAGGCGGTCCAGCAGCTCCTCAGAGGAGCACCTGGGCCTCAGGTCAAGGAAAGCTTTGTGGTCTGGAACCCACCAAACCCACCAAAGTGAGAAGTCTTATCTGGGATTTGGGGTGGGGAATTCTGGGAAGGCTGGTGCTCTGGCTTCAGGAGAGTGGGAGGGACAGGGATTCCCCAGCAGAGGGCCTGAGGCCAGTGGGCAGCAGCAGAGTGGGACCGAGGCACCCCCACCTCCCCCACACCCTCTCTTGGGGCAGGGGATCCTGACTGAGGAGATGGGGCTGTGGTGAGCACAGATGACACCCAAAGACCCTCAACTGGACTGTGACCCAAAGGGGGCAGGGTGACAGGTGTGCCCTTCCCAGGAGCCTGGGTGGACCTCCTTACTGGAGAGGCCACGTGAAGTGCAGGAGGGACCGGCCCAGGCCTATCTTGGGTCCTATTCACAGGCCTCCCCAAGATCCTGACCCACAGGACTGCGAGCTACAGGAGAAGCTGTGCCCGGGGTGGTTTGCCACCAACATCACAGCAGGAACACGAGCTGGGCTGACAGCCTCCAAGGCCAGGCCTGGGGACACCAGAACCACAAGGGCCCCAGGCCCTTGCATCCCTGGGGCGAGGTGGGATACAGCTCCAGGATGAGGATGAGGGTCTTCCGGGTCTCAAACTGGTCCAGTAGCCCAGTGACCAGGGGGTGGTTCAGCATGGCCAGGGTGTCCCGCTCGTTGAGGGCCTGGGCACGTGTCCTGCTCCGCAGGGGGATGAACTTGGCGGCACAGAACATCTGGTTCCCCTTGTGCTGCACCCTCTTCACGAAGCCAAACACACCCCTGTGGAAGCAGGCCATGCTGGATGTGCACGTCAGGGCTCTGGGATGTGGGGGGCAACAGGTGGCTCCCCTGGGAAGGGGGCTCCTGGGGGAAGGGGGCTCGGAGGGGTGGGCCTCCAATCAGAACTTGGTGGTAGGCAGGGGCAGGTCGCGGGGCTCTGGGGCTGGTTCGGAGGGCATACCTTGCAATCTCCTCCTTGACCTCGTAGAAGGAGCGCAGTTTCCTCTGGTAGCTTTGCTTGTCCACGTCCAGTGTGCTGTCCCCTAGTCAGGGAGCGGGAGCCATCGGTGTGGAAAAAGACGACCCCAGGCCCTTGTCCCCAGCTGCATAGTGTCCTGTGCTCTGGCCCATGAAAGTCCGCGTGGAGCCGAGAGTGGAGCCTGGGAGGGGCCTGACTCACCCCCGTGCACCAGCAGCTCCGCCTTGCACAGCACCTGGCCGCCAGCATTGCGCGCCAGGCAGGTATAGACGCCGGCATCATCCTGGGCCACGTTCCTCAGCACCAGGGAGTAGGTGGTCCCTTCCTGAAGCTGGCTGAGCCGGGCACTGTCCACCAACTCAACGCTGTCCTGGGGGGGAGGGCGGGGGGGCACAGGCCGGCAAGGCAGCCACATCAGCCCGCCCTGGGGACCCAGGCATCGTGGGACCCCACCCCCACCTGGTCTTCAGTAAGTGCCCTGCTGTCTGGTGGGGATGCCATACGTGCCCCCCTCCCACCCCACGCATGTCCCTACCTGGTACCAGGCCACTGTGGGCTGTGGGCTGCCCTCGATGACTGCCTGGAATTTCGCAGTGCTGCCCCTCTGTGCCTGCACGTCCTCGATGGTGACCTGCATGGATGGGGGCTCTGGGGTGGGAGAGGGAGCCCATAGGCATGGGGCCAGCCGATTACAGCCTGTCCTGCATTGAATATGTGGCTGGGGCTTGTGGTCACCGAGCGGCCCAGGAGGGCTGATGGTGACCCTGGCTGTGTCCTGGTGTCCACCCCAGAGTGACAGAGCCCACTGCGTCCCAAGTGAGGGGACCCCCTCCTGGCTTTGCCCAGGCCTTTGATGGTCAGGAAGTCCTTCCTTCTGTGTGACCACTGGCTCTCCTGCTTTGACCTCAGCTGTCCAAGGTCAGGGCTCACTAGGCCCCCACATCCAGTTCCTGGCAGCCCAGCTCTCCACAGGGAGGGTTCCAGCCCCTGCTAGTGATGCCCCTCTGAAGCGTCCCCTACCCCAGCAAGGCTGGGACACACTAGGTGACCTTGCAGGCCCCACCCACAGGCATGAGGGGCACTCCAGAACCCACTAGGCCCCACCTACTTGCGGCACCCGTGGCACTGGGCTGGTACACATATGTCCTGTGCGTGGTCTCCGTGATAACGTGGCTGTGGATGTCCCAGACCTCCGCTGCTCCTGCCCCCGGCCAGGTCGCACCCTCCATCCTGGAATCAAGGAGCTGCATGAGCTGCCTGGCCTACCCCTCTCCTTCTGGGGCGTGGCCAGCTCAGCGTCATGAGGGTTCCTGCCTCCACCCAGGGGTCTTCAGCACACGTGGGAGGGGATATACAGGCAGGGGCCCCAGCCCTGTGTGAGGAGGGAGCTTCCCCCGTGCCCGCACCCTAAGGGCAACCTCTCTTGCCTGCCCTTAGCCTCGGAGTGGGGCTGACAAGCAGTGCCCTTGGTACTGTGAGCCCACCCCCTACTCCTGTCCTTGCAGGCAGAGCCGGTGGAAGCTGTCCTGTCCCCAGGATGCCCTTCGCAGCCTGCCCCTGCCCAACATGTGGGGGAGGTTACCGGATGGGCACCGTGCGTGCTGCGGCTGAGTCCTGCTCCTGGCCCTCACTGGGGAGAGGCACCTTCTGGGGCTCCGCTGGTGGGAGGCAAGGGGCTCTGTGAGCAGGAGCCTGGGACTAGGCTGGAGGCCACCCCAACAGTGTGCCCCTGCCTTGCCTTCTAGGGCCCAGAGGGTGGGAGGCCAGGCGGGCAGTGGCTCTGCACCCCCAAACCCAAAGCTCCAGCCATACACACGGTTTTCAGCCCCATAGGCCTCCTTACAGAGCCTAGACACCACTTCCCCCACCAGCCCTAAGGCTCCCCCTGCCCAGCCTGGACGAAATCCCCTGGCCATCCATATAGGAGGCTGCAGCAGCCTTTTCAGAGCGGAACCCTGGGGGGCTATCTGCCTGGTCACCCATGGAACGGACCCTTGGGTGACCAAGTTGGGGTCAACACAGGGCATAGGTCTGCAGCAGGTGGCACTTTGTGGTCAGCTTGCCACAGGGCCTCACCGGATGCACCAGAGGCTTCCATGCTTGGGAGCTGGGGGCCAGCCTCCTGGAGTTCGAGTGGCCCCCCAGGGCCAAGACCTGGGCTGGCATGGTCCACTGTGGAGGGTCTTGGAGCCTCTGAGCACACCTGTGTCCTCAGGACAGATGTGATCTCTTGGTCTGCTTGCTCCAGGGTAGCTGGGGGTAGGACGGTGGCATCTGTGGGAGAGTTTGGTCAGTATGCAGCATGAGGGATGGCCCGGGCCTGGGGAGGGAGCTCCGGGAGCCCTACCCAAGTCCTCAGCGACTGCCCAGGTAAGCCGGGCTGCCCTTCCCACCAGCCTGCCCCACCTAAGCACTCGGCCCAGTGGATGCCAGAAGGAGCAGGCTCCCGAGAGAAGAGATGACAGGCCATACGGCACATAGGGCAGCAAGCTCAGGGCCCCACCAAGCCCGGCTGGTGCCCAGATGCCCCTAGGAGATGTCAGCACTCTTAGGGATAGCTGGGCCTGTACACCTACCCTCCACCCCTTGTCTGACCTCATCCAACCCTTTTATCCCCTTACTGGATCCCAGGGTGCAGAGCTGCTCGGGCCCAGGTGGGCCTGGCCCCATGTTCTAAGGGAGCCTGGGGACGGCTTGATGTCAAATCAAGGGCCACAGTCCCCTAGGGTGGTGAGCCCTCTTCCTACCCTCCCAGAAGCCCTATCCACCCTCACCTCCCCTGTAATCTGGCCTGATGCAGGTCACCTCACTCTCATCTGGCCCCCACTTCCCTCCCGCACAGCCCTCAGGGGAACCTTCAGACCCTCCCAGTGCAGCCCCTCCACCTGGCTGCCAGCCCCCATGAGGCCAGGCTGTGGCCTCACACCTGTGCTCAGGGCAGCCCAAAAGGAGGACATCCTGCTCCAGACCCTCCCTCCTACCACTCTGTGCCCCCCAGCCCCCCAGGCTGGAGATGTGACCAGTGGGCTGCCCTTTCTGGCTCCTATGGCATGAAGGCACCATCGTGTCCTTCCCTACTTCAAGGATGTCAGCAGGGTCCCCCAATACATCATACGTCTGTCCTGACAGCGGCCCTGACTGCATGGGGGGAAAAAAGGTCTGCTTGGCTCCAGGCAGGCTGGGAGCAACCCCTGTGGGCTATGTCTACCACGCTGTGTGCTTGCTGGGCCCCATCTCTGAGGGACAGCAAGCTGTCCTGCCTCTACCCAGGGATCCCAGGGCGGGTCTGGACCCGTGGGCGGATGTGGGGTCTGGGCTGCCCACTGGTTGGTCCCCAGGGCCAGGACTGGAGGGCCCCTCCCACCCGAGTCGCCGGAGCCATGGGACAGAGAAATGAGAAAGAACAGAGTGAAGGCAGTGTGGCAAACCAGTTTATTATCACTGTTGTGGGCAGCTGATGGGGGCCACTTCACATACAGACCCGGGTCCACCCTACAGAGAAGGCCAGGGAGGGTTTGCACAGCTGGGGTCCACACAGGCCTCCTGGAGGCCAACAAGAGGGTTTATGGGTAAGATGGGGCCTGGGGAAGCTCCCCACTGAGAAGGAGCCCAGGACCCCCAGCCTGGGGCAGACAGGGCCACGTGGCACTGCCACCTCCTGAACAGAGCCAGGCAGACACTGGTGCCCAGAACAGCATGTGGCCTGCGAGACTCGGAACATTTGGTACTTTCCAAGATTACACGCGTGTGCATGGTATCCTCAGCTGGACAGAGCCCTGTGAGGTAGGAAGTGTCCGGGGCAAGGGAAGCTCAGAGCACATGTGTCTGAGGGGCACCAGCTGCCTCTGTACAATGGCGGCAGCCGCATCGGGGTGTCTGGCCTCGAGGGTCCCTGCTGGTTTCTGCCCCTGCTGCCCAGCCCCTGATGGTAGCAGCCTCAGCCCTGGGAGGGGCCAGGGGCTTCATTCTCGTCCCGGCGGATGTGCAGGGTGACCGTCTCACCCACTGTCCCAAAGCTGACCGTCTGGGTGGAAACCTCCGTTTTGAAGCTGCTCTGGCCACTGTTCACAGATCGCTGGATGTGGGTGCAGAAGGGTGGCTTCCAGGATCTGGTGCCCCCAGCCCAGTCCTCCCGCACGCTGAAGGAGACACCAGAAGGACTGAGGACCTGAGCCCCCACTGGAGATGCCTCCCAGCAACTGGAGGAAGTGGATGGGCCTCGGGGACCTGGCGGGTGCCCCACAGCAAGCAGAACAGGCTGCCCCACAACGGGCTCACTGATCTCTCTTTGCAGTACTGCAACTTCACAGGGTGGGTCGTCAGAGGTGCTGGGCAAGGGGTTGCCACAGCCAAAGGTCTCCCCTTCCTGGGGCACATAGTCCTCCAGGTCAGCCAGCGTCAGCACACGGCCATTGTGCGTGAGGATCTTGGGGTCATGGCCCCAAAGGCCATCAGCACCCAGGGGCCCCTCCATCAGGCCAGCACCTCCCTCCACCTCCTCCGGGGCGTCCTCCTCTTCAGCAGCTGGGCAAGGGAATGGCTTAGGGGTCTCCTCGGGCCCGACATCCACACAGAAGACGTGGGGCTCATGGATGCTGATGATGGCTTCATCCCGGGTCATGGGCCCCTGAGCAAGCAGCTTGTTGTTGGAGTTGTTTGCATTGGGGTCCACACCAGGGGTCCCACAGGGCACCTCTCTGGTGGGAGACACACTCTGTGGGGCTGTCTTCCTCACCTGGACTTCAATGGTCTCCTCGACCTCTACCCACTTGGGCTGGAGCCTAGTGCCTGCAGGTAGGGCCGGTGTGTGGGCCTCAGGTTCGGTCACATACAGTGTAGGCACAGTGGGCCTCCAGCCTGGCTCCACTGTGGACCTGTGAAGCTGGGTGGCCCCTGGTGAGTGCAGCAGCTCAGGGGCCTGCAGGCCTGGCCTCGGCGGGCTGGCAGGGCGGTGGGAAGGTGAGCGGGAGGGTGACTTGTTGGGGGACCGGTGTTGACTGCGGGGACTCTTCACCACGGTAGTGATGGTCTCCTCTCTGCAGGGGGAGGGCCAAGAGGAGGTGGGCACAGAGACCCACAGCCTCGTCTGGTACCCTCACTATCAGCACATGCAGAAGCCAGCGTGTGAGGTCACGTTAGTGCAGCGGCAGGTAAGTGTTGAAGTGGCAAAAAACAAACTCCTATACATGCGCTTAAGCCCCACCTCTGGAAATCTGAGCCAAAGAACCAAAAAAAAAAAAAAACAAAGCCCAAGGCCTCATCTGGCCAAGCTGAGGCACTGGTGTACAGACCTCAAAACCAGAGCTAACGCATCAGGGGAGGCCCAGACCAAGTCTGGTTTGCAGTGTTCCATCTCCCCTGCCTGTTTAGGGCCATCTCACTCAGGAGATGCCAGTGCTGGGAAGTTGCCTCTCTCCATTCCTCAAACTGAGGGGGTGAGGGTTCCTACCTCCCTAAGCCTGGAATAGATGACTTGAAGATGTCTTTGAGTCCCCTGGTCCAGCCAGCTCTGGGTAGGAGTCATGCCTGAAGGCTCGCTGATGGGGCTACCTGGCCCCATCTCTACTGTTTTGTCATCTTTAAAATGTCAGTAACAATGCCTCCCTCGTGCATGAAATGTAGACCTGATCTGTGTAAAGCTCTGGCCCACAGTCGCATCCCTCTGGAGACAAGGTATTGTCTTTCTTTTGCCCCAGGCCACCCCATCTATTGTAGGACCACAACGTGCCTTGGGGCAGGAGGGAGGAAGGCAAGGAGAGTTAACCCAGGATCTCATCAAATGTCGGGCGATTATGTTCTCCATAATGTGGCCAGGCCCTCTGGGAAATAAGAGGTTCTCCATCCTGGAGGATCCCAGTCATCTGGCCTTAAGAAACCAGTCTTGCTTCCTGGCTTTTCCAAAATCTCCACCTGCACACACCTCCTACTGGAAGTCCTCCCAGATCATCCAGGTCAAAACCAACCATGGCTTCTGTGGGTTCACTCAGCTCTGGACCTCCTGTGTTCTTTAGTTATCAACAACACATGTGGCTCTTCCAGGAAGTGGGTCCTCGGCTGGCTTCCGATCATGAGCCACCCTGAGAAAGCCTCCTCACTTCTCTAACCTGATTCCCCATATTCCAAACATTAGAGTTGGGGTTGGAGACCTCTGAGGGCCCTATGACTTCACTGTCCACTATGGTTATACTATTTTAATTAAGCTCAAGTGAAAATAAAATTTTTAATTTAGCTCTTCAGTCACACTAAACACATTTTAAGTGTTCAATAGCCACACATCGTTAGGGGCTGCTGTAATGGGCAGTGTAAATACAGCTAGGTCCAGTTTTGTCCATTTCCCCAGTGCCATGCCCACTGTTCCTTTCTTCTTCCTCTAGTGCCTTCAAGGCTGGGGAAGAGCCACACAAGCTGAGGGAACCCAGAGAAGGCATCAAGTAAAGTTCTTCTGAACAAAAGTGCCCTAGATCCAAAGGTATTAAAAGGTAGAATTCAGCCTCTAGCCCATTGGAGGAAGCAACTCTCAGTCCCAACACCACCCAAACGGGGGTGATTCTGGACGAAAGCCCTGGGTAAGCTACTGTAAAGCACACAGAGCAAGTCTACCCTGCTGAGGCAATGAGGCCACAGGGAAGTACTGAGACCCTGGAAGAGAGACCTGTGAAGTGTAAAGGTAGCCAAGATCCCAGGGGAAGGTGAATCCCCTGGGAGTATCTGCAAGGTGCTGGCGATCTGCCTGGTGAGCAAAGGCCGTGAGGGCAGGCAGTCAGGCAAGCAGGTGGCCAGGCCACACAGGCACGGTCCAAGTGGGTTAGTGGGCATGCAGGAGGCACTGCAGTCAGAGGAAAGGTTAGGACCACGCCTGCACTTACATGATGACGGTTTTCTTGGGGACTTTAGTCTCCTGCTCAGTGACTACAAAGAAAACAGTCGGAATAGCAAGGGTTACAGATCAGCCAGCGCTCAGGCCTCAGCGATCCGAGTGGCACGGCCATGAGTAACCTGCTCTGCTTAGGAGCACAGCTTCCAAACCCTGCCTGGCTGTATGCCCCTGGGTGGACTGGCTCAGCTTGGTGCCCTGGTTCCCTCACCTTTGGCGTGGAGTTACAATGCCTGACTCCAGAGGCTATGACAATCATGTGTCCCAAAGAGGGGGTGAAGGTCTGACAGGGACTGCGGCAAGAGGCTGCCCTCACACAAACCCCAGCGTCTCCTTCAACCCATGTGCCAGGGACTCCTGTAAATTGGTCATGCCTAAGGTCCCACTTCTCAGACACAGCCACTGAGCCCTAGGGAGTGGGGAAGGAATGGCCTGGGGCTGCATGGCGAGCCATCAGCCGACTGAGACTGGGATGGCTGGTGCCTGTCCTACAAGACAAAAAGTGCTGAAGGCCAGACACTGTCTCCAGAGGAGAGGACTCAGGAGTCCTAGAAGTGGCACAGAGCAGCTCTGTGACATGAGACCATGGAAGTCCCACTGGCGGCAACCAGAGACACCTGGGCAGAGTCCTGAGCTCCTAGTGACTAAGGAAACCTGGGTCTTCCCATAGGAGCACCCCACAAACTCAACTGTCTTGATTTTTCTAGCTTTATACTTCCCTGGAGCCAGCAGGATAGAGCCTTTTTGCTGGTGGGAGGCCCACGTCCCAGAGATGGGACAGGACTCATCTGGCACCAGGCACAGAGACTCCCAACCACCTCAAGGCCTCTTCCTCTGGAGCTTCTGGGCAGGGGGCAGGTTAGGCACCAAGATGCCCCCTCCCAGCTTCGCACAGCTGGACAGCAGGCAGTTGCATCTCAACAGCTACTCTTGCCATCCTGCAGGCAAAACTGAGTGGGATGCTCAGAAAAGTTGAGTGGCATAGCACGGGGCACACAGCCTCCTGGCTCCTGGTCTGCGGGAGTGCCGCATAGAGAGGAATTCCCTTAGATGACCAAAAGTATTTTAAACTTGTCCCTGATTAGACACATGTGAATTAAGTTTGCTAGCTGTGCATGCATGGCACTTGGGAGCCATGTGTCCTTACATGTGTGTGTGCCTGAGCCAGCTGCCTCCTGGGGAGGAGAGCCCATGGGAGAGAGAACCCAGCCCAAACGCCCCAGGTGTTTGGTTCACTTTGGGCTCAGAGAGAGACCCTGTGTGTGGTGGGGGGACCAGGGCTCCTTCTCTCATCTTCTCTGGCTGGGGCCTACCCTCATGCTCTAGGGGATGGTGGCCAGGACACTGCTGCTGTCACACTCCTGTCACTCTTGTTCCTGACCTAGCCTGCCGCCGGATGGGCTCTGGGCCCTGGTGAGTACTGGCTACGATGGGAGGGGTGCAGCTGTGCAAAGCAGAGCGCCCAGCCTGGGGCAGTCTCACAAGCAAGGGGGCAGCACCCACAACCACAGAGCGGGCCGGGGCCTCTTCTAGCCGCAGAGCCACTGGGTTAAAGAGAAAGCGACCAGGTAGGTTAGCAAGCAGGAGGCAGTGGGCTCCAGCTATGGTGTCTATGAGGACTGGCCTCCAATGTGAGGTGCTTACGCCGTGTCTGGCATCGGTGGGCCTCCAGACCCCAAAGCCATTGAATGTTGACAAAAAGAAACCCATCATGACAATGAAGTGAGTGCCTTTGTAGGTCACGCTTGTCACCAGCTGAGAGGGCACAGAGGTCCCTGCTCAGCACATTCCCAACAGGAGACACCAGACAGGAAGCACAGGAGCCGGCGAGCGCCACTGGGCTTCCAGAGGAAACAGGCTCAACCAGTGCCAGCGGCCCTCTGGGGGACAAGGAGCAAGAAGCCCCTCCCCACAACGGAGGGAGGGGTCTCCGTGAGGGCCATGCAGGGTGTCAAAGGCCCAAGGCCAAGCTCTGGCCACCAGGTATCCTGTTTCTGGGAGGTTCCAGATGGACAGCAGCTCCCTGACATTGGCCCAGAGAAGGACTCAATCTGCTGGCCCAGGGCATCACAGAAGCCAACTTTCAGGACTTGGGAGAACACGTATTCCAACCCATCCTACTGTGAGAGCTGCAGCTCCCCCACGTGTTGGTCCAACCTCTGCTTGCATGCCCCCAGGGACGGGAGGCTCACCATCTGTCAAGGCAGTCCCTTCCAGAAAGGGCAGCTCAGTCCGTCCCTCGCCCTGGGCCTGCAGCCTGCCTTGCAAGTCCCATAAAGCTGGTCTCTCCAACTGAGCAAGCCCAGCACAGGGCCTGCTCTCCATTCTGGCCATCTCCAGGCAAGGCCCAGTTGGGACCCTGCAGCCAGGTGTGACCCGAGGTGTGAGGCATCCCACCACCCTTCACCTCCCTCCCAGGAGCACATCTCCCTCAGGGAGGCTCTTCCTGCAGCCTGGTCCCCTCCCAGGACCCAGGAGCAGCCCCATTATAGTCCAGGGAGGCTGAGCCATGGCATCCTGTCTTTTCCACAGCCAGCTGCACCCAGTTTTGAGGGACGGAGCCCCAGACACCTGCTCCCTCCCCTGCTAGCCTCAAGGCAAGGCAAGGCCCCTCTTCTGTGGGGCCATCCCTCCCACCAGGCCGCAGTGGCCATAGTTGGGAAGCCTGCCCAAGCTGGGTCTGACCTTTATATTTTATATGTGTTCATGAATGCCCCCAGGATGGTGAGCAAGGCTTTGGGCCCCATACCCCAGGCTGCCCCTCCAGCCTTGCTTCCCTCTACCAGCCCACCCTGTGATGCTCCACAGGGGCTGGGAGACACCGCTTGCCCCACAAACTCTGCTGCCCCTCCAAAGGATGCACGCCTGTCGGAAGAGCTGATGGTTTCACCCCCATCCCTGCCCACCCAGGCACATGGACGGTCCAGACCAGGCTGGTGCTTACCTTCCACAGCAGCAAGCTGTTCCTGGGCCCGCAGTGCTGGGCTCTGCATGAACAGGTCCACCTCACCCCGAGTTGAGCCCAGTTGGTTCACCAACTGCAGGACAGATGATAGAAGCCACTTAGGGCCTGTGGCTCCCCTAAGCCCATGTGGGCTTCTGAGCATGGGGGACCTATCCCATCGGAGTCCCAGAACCTGACCACGGAAGAAAGGGTCCCTAGCCAGCTCCAGCATCCCCACATGGACCAAGCACCACCCAAGTTTCATGTGATGGTGGGGACATTGTCTCTGTGTTGTCTGGTGAGATGGTCTTATGGGCCCTGAGTCCTTGAAATGGAGCCCAGTCTCTGTCTACAGTTAACCAGCTTCAGTTCAAGTGGCAGGTGGGGCCAGTGGTGACAGCATCAGAGCGCAGTCCAGAGCTTCCCTGGGATCTGCCGCAGGGCCAGGCCCCACCTGCCCCTGCCCAGGCCACCACCACCCAGGAAAGCCACAGATGACACACTCCTTCCCCCCTGCCAGCCGGCAGGCAGGTGGGCCTGGGGAGATGAGGTCCCAAGAGCTTGTCCCTTCATCCCCAAGGGACTGCCCTGTGTCACCCAGTCACAGTGGGCCTGGTGTCCCCTCCATGGACACAAGGTCAAGATGGACCCGGTGTTCCCTCGTCACGGACACCCGGTCACGTGGGTATGGTGTCCCCTTCTCCTCAAGGACACCAGCCCATGTGAGTATGGTGTTTCCTCTCGTGTGATGGACAAAGGGCCACACAAACACACAAGGTTTGGTGTCCTCTCTCTCCTCATGGACACCGGGTCATGGTGGGCCTGGTGTCTTCTCTCATTGTGGGTCATGGTCAACGGTGATGAGGTGAGTCCCTAGCCCACCCTGTGCCCCACACCTCACACTCATAACAGCCCAGATCCCCCTCCATGGCCCTCACCTCACCTCACACTCATAGTGGCCCAGGTCCCCTTTTGTGGCCGCCCGGATCTCCAGCACCAGCAGGCCACCGTGGGGCTCACTCAGCATCCGGTACTTGCTGCCGGGCGTCAGCAGGGCCCCATCCTTGTACCACCTGAAGGCAACGCCAGGTAGTGAAGCAGGGCCTCCCCGCTCTGGGGCCCTCCCTCCCCCACCTGGCACTGTCCTCCTGACTGCAAGGCCCCCACATCCACTCTCATTGTGGCATCCAAGGCCCCATGTCCAGCCCCTCTGAGGCCACAGATGCACTGCCTACCCTAGTTTTATAGGCGGGAACAGGACCCCCGCCCCCACCCCAGCCGCAGGCCCACCTGATCTGAGGATATGGGGTGCCTTCAATGGTGCAGGTGACCTGGGCATCCTCGCCTTCCGTGAAGGGCCCTGCCCAGATCTTGTTCACAAACCGCGGAGGAACTGGGGGCCACAGGGAAGAGACAGGCAGAGGGGCCATGATGGGGTGGGTCCCGCCAGGTCCCGCCCCACCACGAGCCCCCAGATCAGTCAGGTGTCACTGCCCCCTCCAGCCCCACCGCTGGCCTGAGAGCCCTTGGTGCCTCCCTCCCAGGCACACCTTGCACCAGGATCTTGCCCAGGGAGCTGGCATTGCCAGCAGGGCTGGCCGCAAAGCACATGTACTGGCCGGAGTCCATGCCAGTCAGGTTGTCCAGGATGAGGCTGCATGAGCCATCAGGGTCTTCAATGAGGATGTGGTGAGGGTCTACCTCCACTGGTTTCCCATCTGGAAAGGAGGGCAGGGCCATCGCAGCGGGTCCCCCACCAGGGACAAGAGTCTGTCCCCACCTGGGGGTCACCATCACCGTGTGGTGACCAGGGGTGAGGGGCGGGCTCCCTGCAGAGAGCCAGCTGGTCAAGCTGCCCCAGCCTGGACAGACACTGTGCAGGCCCTCCCCATCCACCTCCCCAGACCCGTGTGTACAGTGTGGCCTCTGGAAAGCAGGCTCCCACTGGAGGCAGGGGCTGTTCCCTCCAGGTAGACAGCCAATGGTTCTGCGTCCCCTCAGACACTGCCCATTGCTAATCCGCCTCTGAGCATCCACGAGGCCAGCACCTCCGCCACAGCACGTCTCCTCCCCAGGGGGATGGGAAGTGTGCATCTCCCACCATGGGGAGCTCCCCTCCACACACCTGGAAAGTCGCACAGAAGAGTGCCTCCCACCACTGCCATGAGGGCTGAGTGAGGGTGTATGAAGGACGTGGCTCAGACGTGGCATCCTGACCTCCCATTCAAAGGGAACTTCAGGAAAACTATTTTAAATTAAACAAAGAACCCCAACACCACTCCAGCTGCAACCCCACTTCTCTGTGCCTCTGTCTCACGATTCCAGGAATGACTTGTCCCTCTCCATGTCCCATCTTCACCTGAACCTGCTCCCCCCAGCTTTTTCCCACAAAACAGCTCTTGGCAAGGCCCTTGGTGACACTGCCAATCCCAGGGTCAACCCAGTCATCTTGCAAAGAACGCAGTTCCTGTGGACTCCTGGCTTACCACACGGGTGGACCCTCTGGGCAAAGGCACCCACAGCCACGGCAGGGAGGTGTGTATAAGGGATGCCCGGGAGTGGGCAGGGCGGCAGAGGCAAAGCCCTACACCATTCCCTGAGGGATGCGGGCTGCCCTTGGGGCCAGGACTCACTCCCTCTGGAGGAGAGCAGGAGCAGGTGCACCCACAGACTGTTCAAAGCTCAGCGTCTCCAGAAACTCGGGTTTCTCTCCTGTGGTGCAACCAGCTGCATACAGACCGCTGGCCCCACATGCGGGCATTGGGGTGTGGGTGACCCACACAAGATATTGCTGATTTTGTCATGTTTGTGCACGTCTCTGACCAGAAGGTCTGTGTTTGTTTGACTTGACTCGCTCGTTTGCCTGTAAGCAAGGAAGCATCTCAGACCCTCCACATTTCCTCGGTTTTGGTGAAAAGGAGGGACACTGTCTGAGACATGGCAATCCAGAAGAGAAAGAAGGCCTGGTCGGTGGGCATTAACAAGACCCAAGGGCAGTCCAGGAGATCTGTGGTGTACTTGTTGACCAACCCATGTGATCAGCTGGGCAGTCAACAGCCCTCCCCTTCGTTGTCCGTGGGTGAAGAAATTGGGCAGTGGGCTGAAGCTGGCACAGAGACGTGGGCTCAAGACAAGCATCAGGACGGGGCCTCGGTCGAGGACCTCTCCTTGGAGCCAGGATGTACCTCAGCCCTGCTCCCCCGCAAATGCTAGAACCTTGCTGAGTCCAAGGAGGCCGCACTGGGCACAAAGGCAGGGCCGGCCTGGCCCCGATGGGCAGGAGGTAGGAGCAGGAGCAGGGCTCCCACCCAGCAAGCCCGGGCAAGACCATGACCGTGGCTCTGGGCTAGCAGACGGCCTGGTGAGTGATGTGACCTGGTGGTTAAGTCAGGTCCCCGGAGCTGAAGCAAACGACATTCACTGCCACAATCTTGCTGCCCTGCTTAGGGCTTTCGGTGGTCCCGAAACGGGATATTACCAAGCCACAGATGTGTGTTTTGTCCACCCTGTCCCCTTCTGCCCTGACCTCTGATCAGGGGTGGGCCTCTCTCCCTGGGCCCAGAGCAGGGAGGCCCCACTTGCCCGTCCAACACCCCAGGCATGTCAGGCTTGGGGAGACTGCCTTTCACAGCTCTGCTGGACAGATGCCTGGACTCCACTGATGGCGCATGTGAAAGGTCCCTAGTGAGCAGGAAGGAACAAGTCAGGGGACTGTGATTGTAGCTTCTACCTCTGGACCCTGGTGTTCGCTGTGTTCAGAGGGCTGGCGTTCTGTGGAAATGAGGTGGCAAAGGAACGGGTGGGCTGGCAGCAGTTGCTACCAGTCTGCCCAGCGGCTGCTCCCGCGGCCCAAGCTGGTGCAGAGAGGCGGTCGTGGTGGCTCCCAGTAGGGGCACATGGATGCCTGTCTTCCCACCCTGCTGGCGCGCCGGCAAGGGCTCTGATATGTGTCCCTGGGGGTGGGTCAGTACTCTGCCCGATCCATGACGTCCTTCTGGCCGGCGAGTCAGAAGGCCCACCACACAGTCCACAGAGGCAGGCCCACAGAGAGGCTTTGGTCCAGGGCAGGGGCACATGCAGGGGTGGGCCCCTCATCCTGGCAGGGGTGCCTCGTGGGCCTATGTGTGGGGCTCCTCACTGCCATGCTGCTTTGGGTCAGTGGCCTCGGCCCTACCAGGCGGCTGTAGATGCCGCCCACACCACCTGGTGGCCATTTCAAAATGAGCTGCACGTCGCTGCCCCTCCCCTGCTCTGTCCACCATCTTAGCAAGGTGGTTTGGTCACTGGATGCCGCTGCCCCCAGAGAGGGCTATCCCCTGCAGGGCACTCACAGGGTAACAGTCAGGACGAAGGGGTGGAGGATGCTGCCTCAGCCAGGCGGCCACGGCACACCCTCCTCGGGCCAGCCTGGCTTGGTGGGGGCGAGGGTTCATTCCTCCTTCTGGGTGGCTTTGTGACAGCTGTCCCTCTGAACGCACCCTCCCAACCAGGAAGGATGGTGAGGACAGGCTGGTATAGTGCACAGGTTCCATGCAGGAGGAAGAGGCTGGGAAGGGTCCTCCTTGGCCTCAGGCCTTCTCCCAAGCTGTGTGTATCTAGGCATGCCCTGCAGCTCTGACCACAGGACCCAAGCATGGCCCTTTCTGCGGGTCCCAGCAATAACCCAGGGCCCTCTCCGGCTACATCCTTAGCCATTGGTGCACCCACGAATGCCCCAGACTGCTCACAGACAAGCAGAACAGAAGGGGGTGATGACCCAGATGGTGCCTCCAAAACCAGAACTGGACTGTTATTCAGATCCAACAGGGAATTTGGAGGCTTGCCTGAGACCAGGTGACCCCTGAGAAGCATGTCTTGGTTTACATGGGCACCTTGGACCACACTGGATGGTCTTTGCTATGTTGTGATTTAGGGTTGGGGCTCTGGGTGACATGGCACCACGACCTCTGGAGGAACCATGACTGAGGTCAGCTGTGCAGAGGGTGAGCCGAGCCCAACAGAAACCCTGCACACCAAAGCTCAGGTGAGTGTTCCTGGCTAGCCACTCTCTGTGTGCCATCACGCACAGATGCTGGGAGGCACAGGTGCCATGTGCATGATTCTACAGGATTGGTGGATAGCTGGGCTCCCAACTGGCTCACCTAGACCCTGCCTGGACCCCCACCTGGACCTCTGGACCCCCAGCTGGACCACACCTGGACCCTCACCTAGACCACAGCTGGACCCTACCTGGATCTCCAGCTGGACTCCATCTGGATCCCACCTAGACCCCAGCTGGGCCCTGCCTAGACCCCAACCTGTTCCCCCAGCTGGATCCTACTTGGATCCCCATCTGGGCCCCAGCTGTACCATGTTTGGATCCCCACCTGGACTCCACCTAGACCCCAGCTGGATGGAGCCTGGACCCCCAGATAGATCCTGCTTGGACCCCATCTTGACTCCACTGGATCCCCCACCTGGACACCCAACTGGACCCCACCTAGATCCCCAGTTGGACCCCTGCCTGGACCCCCGCCTGGACTCGGCCCCACACACTCCTTCCCTGACCTGAAATACACTGAACCCTGAGTGGAATGGCTCTGAATTCTGTGAGTCCTAGATAATCAATGAATCTGAAAGGGGCTGGGGCATCCTGCACTTGGCGCCAGGATCAAGGTGGTCTGGAGACCCCTGAACTTTACAGCTCCTGTCACATGCAGAGTCAAACCTGAGATGCCCACCACAGCACCCACTTCAGTGACCCTCTCTCCCTGGCTCTCCTGGTTACCCCACCGCCCACTGGAGCTCCTTCAGCATGCCCACCTCGGATAGCTCTGCTCACCACCACACTGCCCCTTGCTCTGCCTCACTGACCTGACTGGCCGCCTCAATTCCCAACTTATTACGCCATTGTCTACTTGTCTGTCTCCCCCCTCAAAGGCCAGCCCCTTTGGACAGGAATGGTCTGCCTATTTGCCACTGTTTCCCAGCACCCAGAAGGGCAAGGCTGGGGTCCCAGCAGGGGGCCTACCTTTGTACCAGCTGACGACGGGCTTGGGGGTGCCTGTCACACGGCAGGCCAGCTTGACTGTCTCGCCCAGCTCAGCCGTGCAGTCAGCGAGCTCCTCTTCAAATTGTGGGGCGTCTGGGGACACACACATGGGCTCTGAGCCCTATGTGGGTGGGACAGCAGGTTCCCCGGAGCCTTGGTGCACTCCTGGCCCAGCTACAAGCCCCACAACTGAGGGTGTGGTTGCCAAGGACCCTGCCCTTTGAGAGCTTTTGTCCGGGGCCTACACCTGGGACCAAATGGGAATCAGGGTGAGGCAGGCTGGGTGGGCAACAGGGAGTGGTGGGGACTGTGGAGAAGGGATTTCTGTGGAGACAGGGGACCTTCTGTCCCATTCCTGGTTAGGAAATGGACCCGGGGCTGCCAGGGTTTCACATTCCTAGCATCGTCTGGGCACCCACCCTGTGCTGGGGGGGCCCCTGTGAACCCCGAGGCTCCCCACATTCAGTCCAACTGCCCAGGCTGGAGCCCCTGCTTTGCCTGCTAGGGCAGGGACAGCGGGCTGGGGTCCCTAGGCCAGGGGAAGGCTAGGGTCTCATCAGGCCTTGTCGCCCAGGCTGGGGCACTCACGCCACATGGGCAGGGCCAGGCGCTGCTGTATGCCGCAGATGTCCTTCACCCAGGAGTTCTTGGTGATGACTGTCCGTGCCTGCAGCAGGTATTTGCGCACCGAGTCCTCCCGCTCATGCCAGACCTCAAAGGCTCGGTCATCCCCCTCCACCTGGTCATTCAGGTCAATGCTGCTGAGCTGCAGGGAGGACATGGCTGAATGCCTGGACTTGGCTGTCGCTGGCCAACACATACCCTGTGGGGCCCCTTGGCCCAGGTAGGCGCAAACCTTCATCATGTTCCGGAACACATAGCCGAAGCTGTCTGTGCGCGAGTCCCGCCGGGGCTTGCAGATCACCAGGTGGTGGCGGAACAGGAAGACATGCCGGTGGTGGCCTTTCCAGGGCATCCGTGCTCCAGGTGCCCCCTCCCACACAATGAAGTGGCCCTGGAGGTGGATAGGCCTGTGGTCAGCCAGCAGGCCAGGGTCTGATCCCACAGGATCCCTCCTGCCCACCCACAGAGGCTGCTGTGTCCCCCAACCTGGCGGATGGGTTCGCCCAGGGCCTCCAGGGTGCCAGGGTAGTTCTCCATTAGTGACACGTGCAGCTGGTTTTCAGCGCGCTGCGGCAGCGCTGACACCATGGCGTAGGCCTGCTCCAGTGGCGCACAGTTCTGCCTGCTCCGCGCCTTGTTCCGGATCAGCTCCTGGGGGAACTGCAGGTCATGGTGCAGCCCAGGGAACAGCCCAGGCGCTGCGGGGAGGGGCCCCACCCACCTTGAGCAGGGCCTGGTACTGCTGGATCCGCTCCACGGGCTGCTCAAGGAAGTGCTGCAGCGAGGGCGGGGACAGCTGTGAGGGGTCTCCGGGAGATAGCACCTCCTCCGCGTACTTCTGCGGGAACCCAAGTGGGGTTGGGGACGGCAATGTCACCGAGGCTGAGAATCGGAGGTCAGGTCCCAGGAGCACACATGGCCCCTCCCCTGCAGGCCAGCCTCATCCTTGCCCACTGTATCACTGAGAGATCAGCATGGAGCTTGGGGGCTCCACCTGCTTTTCTCACTAAGCCCAGGGCCCAGGGGCCAGGCAGGCTGTGAGGGGCCCAGGCACTGTCAGGAAAGATGATCTTAGGACCAAAGGGCCAGCACTCAGGCAGAGAGGGGGGCACAGGCAGGGCACCTTGTAGAACTCCTGCACGGCAGTGCTGACCATTGCCGACTCGGCCTGCACTCGGCCCACCAGGAACTCCAGATACTTCTCAAAGGCCACCTGGTTCTTGATGAAGCACTTGGCCACATCATCATCTGTGTCACAGTTCTGCAGCTCCTGCAAGAAGCTACCATGCAGAGTACAGTGGTCAGGGTGAGGGCCAATACCAGGACCCTTGACAGTGACACACAACTGAGCCCTCAGGGTTGGCTGGGAGACAGGCTCCTGCCCAGGGCCAGGCCCCCAGGGCTCCTGGGAGTGGGAATGTCCTGGGTTGTGGGGGCGTGTTGTGTGCAGTGGGTGAGGGCATACACATGTGTGTGCAGTGCCAAGAACTGCATATACACACAGGTGTACGTGTGTATGCATGCAATACACACAAGTAAGGGTGTGCAATTTAGTGCAGGTTTGCATGTGTAGTGTATGTGTGCCCAAGTTTCCAGAGTGTCCTGTGTTACAGGTTGCAGCAAATAGGTGTACTACAGGGACACGTGTAATATGCCAAGAACACACACCTGTGTTCCTAGGCATGTGTGTGTCCTTGTATAGGGGTGTGGTGTGCCAATGGGCAAACCAAGTCAGCAAAGGTCCATCTGTGTGTATGCAATGTACACATGGGTGTGCATGTGTGGTATGTCCACATGTGTGTGCATAAATGTATCTTCATTCATGCATGCCTACTATGTGTGTGCATGTCTATGTGCACATGTGTATGGGAGCATATGCATATGTATATAGGTGTATGTGCGTGTCTGAGTATGTGTGAGCATGTGTGTGTGCCAGTATGTGCATGTGTGTGCATATGCATGTGGTGGCCAAGTGTGTGCATGTCCAAGCATGTGTGTGTGTGTCCATGATGTACCTATAACCAAGCATTTGTGTCTGAGTATGTGTGTATATGTGTGTGAATGTACATGTGTGTCTGAGCATGTGCGTGTCCAAGTATGTGTGTGTTTATACATGCATGTGCACACTCAGGGCCTGCTTGGGGCAGCCTCAGCTGTCCTGACCATCCGCTGGCTCACCTGCTATGGAAGTGGCTGATGTCCTGCACATTGCGGAAGATGACAGCCTTCTGGCTGGCCACAGCTGTGGGCACATGGGGGCAGTGGTCCAGGTGCTGCATGTGGTGGCTTTGCAGGAATTGCAGCTTGCCCACGAAGGCCTGCTCAGAGCTCAGCAGCTCCCGGATGACAGAGCTGGTGGGGAACAGCCATGAGGGGCAGACCCAAGAGCTCAGCTGCTGAATGGGTGGGGGGTGGCACCTCCTCTCCACATGCAGTCCCCCACCCACTTTCAGAACAAACTGGCCAGAAGGTGGAGGGAGGGCACCCCCACAAGTCCACCCCAACTGCCACTTGGCCCCTCACCTCAGCCTTGTCTTGTACTCATCTGCAGACATGGCCTCCCTGGGGAACTCAGGGGGCTCAGCAGGCCCCCACTCAGGCGACAGCTGGGGAAGAGTGGGGAGGGTAGCAGTCAGGCTCTTGCCCTCGTGGGGACAACACTCCCGGGGACCCCCATCCTGCACGTCCAGGCACCTTGAGCCGCTTGTCCAGGTAGGCAGGGGACACCCAGCCTTGCCGAGAAGGGCTGGACTTGGTGGGCTTGGTGCGCACGAGCCAGCGGAGGGGGTGGGCTGAGTCCAGCACCTCCACATACTGGCCCTCCCGCAGTGAGATGGCGTCCTGTTCAGCCCCCAGTGGCAGATAGTCCGCTGAGACCATGTAGATGTCAAAGATCTGGGAGGCAGGGAGCTGAGTTGCATGGAGAGGGGCCATCCAGGCCTCCCTAAGCCCCAGTGGCCCCCCAAAGACCCCTCAGGGGAGAGGGACATGGAGAGGGGCCAGCCAGGCCTCCCTTCCTAAGCCCAACACCCCCAAATACCTTACAGGTGGTGGGGGAAAAAAAAGGCACCAGCTGGGCCTTCAGGCCCCAGATTACAGGGTCCTTGGCATTAACTGGGGGTAAAAAAGCCACCCTGAAAAGTCTGCTGAGGGAAATCATACTGGGGGGCTGGGGAGCCACCCCAAGGGGGCAGTGGGGGATCTCTGGGGTGCTGGGCTGTCCTGGGTCTTGGTGGTGATGTTGGCCATTCAGGTGTGTGTCCCATGACCCTCCACCCCGCCCCGCACCTCGCCCCGGGAGTCCCCATCCTCTGATTCTGAGGACGACTCCTGGACGCTGGAGGAGGGGCGTGAACGGCCATGCCGAGGGGATGCAGATGGCGTCTTGGACTCCTCATCGCTGTCACCTCCTCCAGGCACCTGCAGCTTGGCTGGGGGACACAGGGCACGTGTGAGGCCTTTGGTCCCAGGGCAAAGGGCTGGAGAGAAGCCCCTGTGCTCAGTCAGTACCGCCCTGACTTGGCTCTGTGCTCACCCTGCGTGATCTTGGCGGAAACAATCTCTGTGATCTGCGAGGTGAGCTTCTGCAGGAACTCCTCTGTGCCCACTTCGGCCAGGGATAGGTGGCTGCGGCCCTCGGCAGCCAGGGGCTCTCCTGGGGGCCAGGCCTAAGCTCAGCTGACCATGCACCCCACACAGCCCACAGATGTGCCCGAGCACCCCTCAGGCCCATCCTGGGCTGGGGGCTTGAAGTTGCTGAGAAACACAGACTCGGGGCCAGTGCCACTGGACACAGGAAGGCTGACCAGGACCAGGGCCCGTTGGCTCAGGAGCATAGAGCCCAGGTGTGACCAAGGGGGCCAACACAAGGAAGCAGGGTATGGGCAGAGGAGACACCCAGTGGTCAGGGGACATTGACTGACCAGGTGGACACCGGGTGGTGGGTGAGGGCAGTGAGAGCCACGTCATAGGGCCCAGACCGGCCATCACACTGGGTGGAGCTGGCGGTGAAACAGTTTGTGCTGTTTTCATTCCTTTGGCTGCTTGGCCGCTGGTCTCGGAAGGGACCTCCAAGGGGACGGGGGGCAGCACGGTGCTTGGAGATAAGGGCAGGTATGGACACTGAAGACAGGGGGCAGAACCCCAAATTGTGCCCTAAGGGCTGGGGGCTCAGAGGCCCAGTGGCTGTGATTGATTTGGAATCAGCACATGGAAACAAAATGCTTAGCAAGGATTGGGGTTAAGGGTGAATGAGGGCTATGTGGGTGGGGGTCAGCTCAGAAGTGACCCCAAAGGTGGGCAACCGGCAGGTGGGGCACATGGCACCCTGCTTGCTATTTCTGTGCAGACTCAATATTTTCCATGAAAAAGTTAAAAATATTCCCAGATGCTGGGAGGCCCCATGCAGGTAGCAGGGAAGTGGCTGGACTTGGGGGAGTGGGGGATGGTGCCCATCTGGGAGCTATGGAGCAGCTGACCCAGCTGAGAGCATGGGGGAAACCCAGGACAAATTAGATCCTTCTGGCCACACACCTTGCACCCACCTCCCACCCCGACCTCACCCAAACCTAGCTGTGGCTCAGCGGCCTCCCCCACCTGGGCTGGGCACCCACACAGACCAGTGGACGAGAGCTCTGAGCCAAGGGCTGCCCCAGCCGAGGGGTCGCTGCAGGCTCTCTCATCCACAAGCTCAGCGACGGCTCCCAGAGCGACTAAGGCTCAGTATTAGGCCTGTGGTGGGGGAGCCCTGCCCAGAGCCGGCTAGCAGGCATTTCTGGGGCCACAGTCCTGGGTCCTGCTGTCTGGGCAGCCTCCTCCACACCCCACACTTGCATCCGGGTCTCGGCTACCCCCACCTCACACAGACATGCACCCACCCAGCACATACCTTTCCTCTGCCCAGCAAGGTCGGGGAAACCCATGGGTTCCGACATCTGGGTGGAGACAGCTTGGGTCCTGAAGAGGGAAGGGGATGTCCTGAGGGGTCTGACAGAAAAAGGGTCTGGGACAGTGGGCTGGGACCCCACAGGGAAAGCCCACATTTTACGATGGGGAAACTGAGGCACAGAAGGGGATGCTGTTCCACACAGCCTGGGAGCGGCAGAGCTGGGCTGTAGTTTGGAGAGCCCCTCCCCAGCAGCGGCGGTCCGCTAGGGCCAGGCTGCCCCACTCACCCATGCAGGAAGGTGGAGATGAGGGCCTTCTTTGCCTCGGTCTGCTCCTCTGCCGCCCCCACCTCTTTGGGCACTGTGGGGAGAAGAAGGGAGCCCCACATCTCTGAGCTGGTTCTGGGACCCTGCCCAGGATACCCCGGGGCCTCCAACCTGTCCTCCTGTAGCCCCTCGGCAGGGCTGTGCCCTGCATCCCTACTGGGCCCACAGTCACCTCTTTGGCGGTGGGGAGGAGAACAGGGTCTGTGCTCACTCCGCAGGCCTGGGAGGGGCTGAGCAGTCAAGGAAGCAAAGGCTCAGGATGGCAGGGGGCTTCTAAGGCCCACGGGGTCAGGGTGGGAGCTGGCCAGGGGGCTCCTGGCTCCAGGGCCCCAGAGGGGAGGGGCCGGGATGGGCTCCCAGGGAAGGGTCGCGCGTCCCCCAGTGGCCACGCGCACTCACGGCCAGAGACTTGCAGGCCGGCGGAGCAGAGGGCCTGGCCAGCGTTGTTAGTGGCGATGCAGGTGTAGGTGCCCTGGTGCTTCCGGCCCACTTCCAACAGGACCAGGCTGTGCTGCGGTGCGCAGCTGGCCACCGTGTAGCCCGGCGTGTCTTGGCCGATCCACAGCACGCCCCTCCCGGCCTCCTCCCGTAGCCAGTGCACGGCGGGAGCTGGGCTTCCTGCAGGCGGGAGCAGACGGCGGAGGGACCGTCACTGGGAGCTGTGAGGACCCCGAGCCTCCCTGCGGTCCTCGGGGGCAGGGAGGGTGGGGCCTTGTCCTTCCAGGAGGCCTTGGGGGTGTGGGCTGGGAAGGAAGGCAGGGACGGAGCGGACTTTCCTGTCCTCCTGGGGAGGGAGAGTGGGGCATGCCTTGTCCTCCTGGAGTTCTGGGGAGCAGGACCGCCTACCTTCCACCTTCACTGAGAAGGTGATGCTGGCACCCTCTTTGACCCGCTTGTTGGTGAACCGCTCCAGGAATCTGGGCGGCACCAGCTGCCGGAGCACATCTGGGGAGACAGGTGGCGGCGGTGAAGGGTACCTGTGGGACAGCCCTCTCGGCCCCTACGGCCCCGCCCAGCTCCACTCCTCGCCCCGCCCTCACGACGTGAAGCCCCGCCCAGCTCTCACCTCACCCCGACGTACTCGCGGCCCCACCCAGCTACCTACCCGGCTCCCAGAAGTCCCTGCAGCCCCGCCCCTACATCCCCATGACCCTGCCCTGCTGCACGGCCCCGCCCCCACGTCGCGGCAGCCCCGCTCAGCTCAGCTCGGCCCTCACCTCGTCCCTAAGGCTGCGCCCACCTCTTCCCGGCAAGGTTCGGCAGCCCGGTCCAGCTCTCCTCCCCTCTTCCTTGGCTTCCCTCCCCTGCCGGGATTTTACCTCCTTTGTCGGCTCCCAGCTCCCCTTCCCTTCTGCCAGCAGGATGTGTCCCTCAGGGCACCCCCCCGTCCTCCACCTGCCCCCCAACAACACGTCAGCGGTCACTCACCTGAGGCTGGCTTCTCTTCGGTATCGTTGAAGCCTGAAAGAGGCACAGGGGTCAGACCTGCAGAGCCAGGTGCCCCATCCCCAAGCCAGTGTGCCTGCTTGATGGGGTGGGGTTCCTACACGGAGCACCCTTCCTGAATCCTGGGCTGAGCGGCCGAGGAATTCATGCGGAGAGCTCGCAGCCCGACGGCATGCTACCCCACGCTAGCCTGGGAACCTGGGCCCGGCCTGGAGCCAGCGCAGCCCCACGAGAGTGACAGGAGCTGCACTGGGTTCCGCGGGCAGGCCTCTTCCTCACTGACCCGTGCCCCGTGGGTCATGCTCCCATGCGCAGCCTCCAGCACCCGGGGCCCCCTGAAGCAGGGGTGGTGACCGCCAGGCCTGGTGTGGACACGTTAGCCTAGGTGTGGACATGTCAGCTTGGGTGTGGACAGACCTCAGCCCAGGTGTGGACACGACACCAGCCAGGTGTGGACGAATGTCGGCCTGAACCCCAGCACCCACCTCGGACCAGCAGCCGAGCAGATGAGTAGGCGGCGCCCAGGGCGTTGCTGATGTAGGCTGAGTACTGCCCAGCATCTTCACGGGCCACAGTGATGATTTCCAGGGTATGAAGTGTGTTCCTGTCCGTCATGCGGATGTGCGCGGAAGCAGTCAGGGGCTGCCCGTCCTTGAACCAGTACAGTCGGGGCACCGGGAAGCCTGGGGTCGCAGGGGGCTGGTCAGCACAGGGCCACCACCTCGTGGGCACTGTACAGCCACATAGTCCGGGGAGGGGTCCCCTCAAAGACCCCATGCCACCAGTGACCACCCTGCCTCCAGAGGTCCTGCTCCCCCTCACCTTTCACCTTGAGCTGGAACTTGGCCAAGAGGGAGCCAGGGGCCACCTGGACGTCCTTCAGCTCCTCTACCACCTGGGGCAGCTGCCCCTCTTCTGAGGTAGACTCCTCTTGCTCCCGGCTGGCAGGGAGAACAGAGAAGGGCAGCCATGAGGTGGACCAGCAAGGCGTCCAGCGCCTGGAGGGGTGGATGGTTTCTGAGGTCCCCTGTTTGCTGGGAGGAGACTGCCCTGGCCTGGGTGATGGCTCCAGGTTTTGGATTCTGTCAGTCTGTGCTGGCATCACCACCTCCCAGGGCCCAGGACCACCAGCCCTCTGGCACTGCCCGTTCTCTACCTGGACAGGTAGCTTTGGGCACTGAAGTAGGATGAGGTCTCTGTGGCATCTGCTGCAGTGTCATAGTCTGTGCTGGTCACTGGAGAGGAAACAGCGAATCTGGAGCACAGCCTGCACCCCACCAGCCAGGACCTGAGCCCCGAACCAGAGGCCACCTGGCTGTCACTGCACAGCCATCCCTGGGAGTCATGTGTACGACCGAGTCAGAAGTCATGGGAGACAGGGCCATCCTGTGGCCCCTCCCATCACCAGGCTGTCACCAACCCACGTCTCCAGGCCTGTAACTAACTACAACGCCTAGCAAACTGTAAATACCAGTGAGTGATCCTGGGCTTTCTAACTGGCAAGCAGCACCTTCCAGTCCGGTCATGCTGGGATACAGGGGCCTCAAAACCAAAGCTGGGGGCTTCTACTTCCAGCCACCATAGAGTAACAAGGAGAAGATTTACTCTCTGGTGTGGATTAATGTCAGGGACCCCCAAATTTCTGATGTTGAAATCCTAACCTCCAACAGGATGGTGTTTAGAGGCAGGGCCTTTGGGAGGTGAGTAGGTTTAGATGAGCTCATGGAGGTGGGGCCCCATGGTGGGAACCATGCCCTTATGGGCAGGGACCCCTCACTGTTTCCCCACATAATGTCACAGGGAAAAGGCAGCCATCTGCACGTTGGGAGAGAGGCTGGCTCCCTGATCTCAGAAATCCAGTCTCCAGAACTATGAGCAATGCATGTCTACTGTTTAAACCGTCTGGTCTACAGTATTTTGTTATAGCAGCCCTAAGACACCTCCCACCTGAAACCACCAAAATACAAACAAATACATGAAACTGGGGGTGTGGTGATATGATTAATCATAAGAAATATGATTTGGTCTTTGTTTCTGCCCCTGGCACGGAGCTCCTAAGAACTTGGGGTTTCCTGTGATGAGAGCCATACAGGTGTCGATATTCAGAACAAGTCCCTGTCAGCCACATATGAGTTTATGTTAATGAGGTGAACTTGGAAAGCCCCAAGGATGGGGGCTGGTAGCCAGGGGCCCACCATGGGGTTAAAGGGTTGGAACTTTTCAGTCCTACCCCTGACCTCCAGGGAGGGGAGAGGGCTGGAGGTTGTCAATCATGAATGGTCAGTGATTTAATCAAGCAAGCCAAATAATATAGCCTCCACAAACCCAGGTCGGGGTTTGAAGAACTTGCAGGTTGGGGACCACATGGGCATTTGAGGACAGGGGTGCCCCCAGAGAGGGCATGCATCTCTGTGCCCCTTCCCACAGTTGTGCCCCCTGCGTGTCTCCAGTGTGGCTATTCCTTGAGGCTCATCCTTGATGAACCTGTGATCTAGTGAAAATGGTTCTCATTAACCTAATAAGGGAAGTGCTGTGTGAACCACTCTAGTGGATTAATGGAACCTGGGGAAGGGTTGTGGGAACCTCTGATATCCAGCTGGTTGGGCAGCAGCACCATGACAGCCTGGACTTGGGCATCTGCTGTGGGGACGGTCCCATTGGGTTGTGGGCCCCATGTCATTCCCAGCAGGCAGGGTCAGAATGAGATAATTGCAGCACATGCAGCAGAGTTCAGCCTTGCTTGGTGGTGGGGAAAGAACCCACATGTAGGAACTTGGTGCAGAATTATCAGAATGGCTTTCAAGTCACTGGGCATTAAGCAGTGAGCCCTGAAAGACAGGAGACATGGTAGGCCCTGTGACTGCCCCAAGCCTCCCGCCTTGAGTTTCCAGGCCCTGGAGGGGAAACAGAGGCAAAGCAAGGCAGACCCTAAGTAGAGGAGACAAAGCAGACGTCCTGGAGGTGGAAGGCAGCTGGAGTCCACAGGACAGAAATCCAGAGGAGGGAAAGCTACAGAGATGGAGCCTTTTCCCTCGAGGGTCAGCAGAGCACAGGTTGGCATGTGTACCTATGGAACGAGCCAATTGCAAGGACTGGAGAAATGGTGCCAGAGGAGCAGGAGGCCTGGAATGGGGTCTGTTTCCAGTTGGACTGGAAGCTTTCACAACGCACAGTGCATCAGCCAGAGTACTTAGGGAAGATCTTGCTTTGCTACAGGCAGATTAGCCCAGGACTGAGCACTACCATGACCCCACCTAACAAACCACACAAGGCAGACCCAAAAAGACCAAACTGCCTCTGAGCATCTCACTGTATTCCAGGACCCGGTCAAGAAGCCTGCAGAAATACAAAGTATCTAGCTCAAATGGGAAAAATTCACACTGTCAGGCATCCAGTCAAAGATCACCAGACATGCAAGACAAGCCCATGATAAAGAGAATGGGATATTAGTGGAAACCAACCCAGAACTGATACAGATGTTAGAACTCACAGAGAAGAAAATTAGAACTACATTCTGCGTGTTTGAGAGGTTAAGTAGAGACATGGAACATATAAAAAAGGTAAAAACTGGTGTGTCAAAGGACACCATTGAGAAAGTGAAAAGACAACCTACAGAATGGGAAAAAGTATTCAAAAATCACGTATCTGATAAGGATTCTAGTGCCCAGAATAAAGAAAGAACTCTTACAATTCAAAATCAAAAGACAACCCAATTTGAAATGGGCAAAGGATCTGAAGAGACATTTCTCCAAAGACATGCAAGTATCCAAAAAACACAGGAAAAGACACTCAAAGCCATTAGTCACTAAGAAAATGCAGATCATAACCACAATGAGATGCCACTTCATACCCATTAGGCAGCTATTTTTAAAAAGAGGAGCAATAACAAGTGCTGGCAAGGATGTGGAGAAATTGGGCCCCTCACACACTGCCAGTGGGCATGTGAAATGGCGCAGCCACTGTGGAAAACAGTGTGGCCATTCCTCTGAAAGCTAACCATAGAGTTACCATATGACCCAGTGATTCTGCTCCTGGTAAATACCCAAGAGAATTGAAAACACATCTCCACACAAAAGCTCATACACTAATGCTCATAGCAGCATCACTCAAAGGGCCAAAAGAGCCAGTGGATAAACATCATCAATAAATGGATGAACAGTCTATATACAATGGAATATTTTTCCTTAAAAATGAAGAAAGTACTGATATGTTGCAACATGAATGGGCTTTGGAAACAAGCTCAGCAACAGAATCCAGACACAAAAGGCCACACAGTGTATGATTTCACTTATAGGACATATCCAGGATAGGCAAACCCACAGAAGCATAAACTAGATTAGAGGTTTCCAGGAAGGAATAATAGGAATGATGGCCTACAGGTATGGGGTTTCTTTCTGAGATGGTGGAAATGTTCTGGAATTAGATGGCAGTGGACACACAATCTTGTGAATGTACTAAAAACCACTGAACTGTACATTTTAAGATGGTAAGTTTTATGGTGTGCAAATATCTGAAAATTTTTAAATCTCAAAATAAAAGTTAAATACAGAGAAACTTAAAATAAGAATGGCATCATATTTCTCAGCAGAAACAATACAAGCTAGTAGACCATGGAGCAACATCTTTAAAGTATGGAAAGAAGAAAAATGTAACAAAATACAAAAACAATTTTTTTCCAACATAAGAAAGTGAAAGAACTGCAACATATCCAGACTACAAAAAGATGTTGTGGCAGAAAGAAAGTGATACCAGATGGAAATCTAGATCTACACAGCAGAATGAAAACCATGGAAACAACTACAGTTGACCCTTGAACAACATGGGTTTGAACTGCACAGGTCTGCTTATATGCAGATTTTTTTCAATAAATATATTGGAAAAGTTTTGGAGATTTGTGATGATTTGAAGAAACATTTCCTTTTCTCTAGCTTACTTTATTGTTAGAATACAGTATACCATACATGTAACATACGAAATGTGTTTATGTTATTGGTAAGGCTTCCGGTCAACAACAGGCTATTAGTAGTTAAGTTTTGGGGGAGTCAAAAGATTATATGCAATTTTCAACTGCACAAGGGGTCAGTGCCCCAACCCTCATGTTGTTCAAGGGTCAACTCTACTTGAGTAAATATACACGATCATGTCTTATTTAACTGACTTCTTATTGTTGCTTTAATAGTTTTTTTCCCCTTTTATTTTGACATCTTGGTAGATTCTCATGCTGTTCTAAGGAATAATCCATATATTCTTCATCAGTTTCTGGCAAAGTTCACTTCTCTCATAACTACAAGGGAGGATATTGATCTATCCCCTCCACCTTGCTCGGATTTCATGTAACACATGAACTCATATGTTTGTTTGATTTCATAAATAAGATGAAACTTTGTCACAGTTGTGGCACATGTCAGTAACACGTTCTTTGCCAACTCCTATTGCCTAGAATAGCTATGCCCCAATGTAACCATTCACCCACTGAAGGACAGTTGAATTGTTACCAGTTTTTGGCCATTGGGAATGAAGTTGCTATGAACATTTGGGTGCAGTTTTTATGATTGAATTTGAGTTTCCATTTCTCTGGGATAAATGCCAAAAAAAAAAAGACAACTGTTGTGTCATATGGTAGCTACATGGTTAGTTTTATAAGCAAATGCTGCACCCTTTCCCTAGGCAGGTGTACCATTTACAGTCCCACCAGCAATGCATGAGTGAGTTCATTTCCCTGCATCTTCACCAGCATTGGGTGTTATTGCCATTTTAAAATTGTAGCCATCCTGAAAATGTACAGCACTATCTCACTGGGGTTTTAATTAGCATTTCCCTGGTGGTTAATGATGTTGAACACCTTCCATGTGCTTATTTGCCTTCTGAGTGTCCCATCACATGAAATGTCTGTGTGTGTCTTTTCCTCCTATTCTAACTGGATTAAAAAAATTTTTTTACTCTTTAATGTTGAGCATTCTTTATATACACTTTAGATACAAGTCTCTTATGAGCTATATGGTTTGCAGATTTTTTTTGCAGCTGTAGCATTTCATACTCCACACAGGGTTTTTCTCAGAGCAAACAGTTTTAACCTGACAAGGTCCAGCTTACCAGTTTTCCCTTTTATGGTTTCATGGATGTTGCTTTAGTGTCAAGTCCAAGAAGTATTTTCCTAGCTCTAGGTCCTGAGGATCTGCTCCTCTTTCTAAACGTTCTATAGTTTATGGTTTTATATTTTTGTATTATAATTATATTATGTAATATGTTTATATTTTATATTTTCCATTTAGGTATGTAACTCATTTTGAGCTAATTTTTGAATAAGGTCAAAGCTCATTTATTTGTCTACCAATTACTCCAGCACCATTTGAAATCCTACCCTGGAATTTGAAATTCTATCCTTCCTCTTCATAACTGCTTTTGCATTGTTGTCAAAGATCAGATGGACAGGTTTGTTCTGAAGCTATCCAGGAGCCCACCAGGAGTCACCGTGTTAGAATGAAACATGCTCTCATCCACTCAGGCAATTTCAAGGGATTTAGGAGCTATATGCCAGAAACCAGGGACCGGACCAAATACATATTTCTCATTGTGCCACAGTGCCCACTGCATGCCTGGGGCACCTACAAGACCTTCCCAGGCTCCTCCCCAGTCTGGATGGCTCTCAAGGAGATAGGGCCTCCACCCCAACCCCAGGGGGCTCTCAGAGAACTCTCCATCAGCGACAACACACTGAGGCCCCATACCCTGCCCGGCCCAAGACCAGTGGTCTCTAGGTCGTCCTCCCACCCAGCACTGCCCCTCCCAGCTGGGAGCCCCTGAGCCACACCCCCTAGGGTCATCAAACCCAGACTGTGCACTCACAGTCCACGCGGAGCTCTGCCTTGGTAGAGGACACACCCACGCTATTCTCAGCCATGCAGCGGTAGACACCCATGTCTCCTGGCACCACAGCTGTGATGATGAGCTGGTGGCTGCCCTGCTGATCCTCACTGATCATGTAATGGTCATCCTCCTCCAGCAACCTCCCATCCTTGAACCAGCTCACGCTGGGCACGGGCTGGCCCGTCACCACACAGTCGAAGCTCACGGGGTACCCATCCTGCACCTCCTGATTTTGCAGCTCAGTCAGGAACACTGGGGCTGGAGGGACAGGCAGGGTGTTCATGGAGTTACATCTGGGCTACCCTCCTACCCTGACCACCCCAGCTGCCAGCAGTTCAGCATGCATGGTGTACACGGCAGCCACTCACAGGGGAGTGCTGGCAGACTCGGCAGCTAAACAGAATGCCGTCTCTGCCGGCTTCTTCCCATTCTCTAGGAGAACCCTCTCTGTACCAGCCCAGTTTCCAAGCTACCACGAGGTGAGAGGGACAGCTGACAGGCAACAGGGAGAAAGGGCAGGTAAAGGGGAGACAAAGGCCTTGTGACCTGGGACTCCAAGCACTGGAAGTGTGAGAGGGGCCCCAAAATCGTTTCCAAGGGGGCATTTTAACAGGTGATGCTGTGAGTTAGTGATGATACCCCACTCTGGTGTTGCTAGGGTGATACAAGAAAACAGTGAAATGGCTTTAAAACTAATTTTAGTTGCTGGAGTGGGGAATGCCATGCAGACTAGGCCAGGTGGAACCCACCTTTCACACAGATTATATCTCAAATCCCCACGGGGGATAAAACAAATTCTGGAAAGTCAGTATTCCCATGTGCATTTCACAGGTGAGGATACAGAGCCTCAGGGGACTACCTGGTAACAGGCACACCCCGGATTCAAATCGAGCTCTGACTAACCCAGAGTCAGGGCTCTTGCCAGCTCAGTAGGCTACAAACAGCCCAAAGCTGGAGCCCAGCAAGCTCCTTGAATTGCCAGCTCATCCTGGTCACCGCCACTGGCCCTGCTCTCCCCATGTCTGAGCCTAGTCCAGGTAGCTTGCAGACTCACCAGCCTCTCTGGTCAGCAGGCTGAGCTCTGGTTCCACAGGTGCTGCAGGGATGGGGGCCACCTTGCTGATGCGCATCTCCACCCCCCGGGGCCCCTCCTCTGACAGGCTGATGTCCACTCTGATGCCCAGTGTGCCAAACATCTGCCGGAAGCAGGTGGTAGCCCGGCGGGCCTCAGCAAGGTCCTTGAAGCAGATGTACACAAAGTGCTGGTCTTCACCGTAAGTCTGCCAGTCCCCAGGCTCCGCGGGCTCTGGCAAGCCCTCATCTGCACTAAAGAAGATCTCCTCGTCCGAAACATCAGCTGGGCCCTTGGTGCGGAAGAGGCGGTGCAGCCGCCGGGCAGCCCGGCGGAAGGCATCGTCTAGTTCTCCCCCAGAGGAACTCTCCGCCTCACTCTCTGTCCCACTGACCGCCACACAGGCGCTGTGGGCCACACTGCCAAACTTGCTGCTCACCTGACAGGTGTAGCGGCCAGCATCGTCATGGCCCAAGCCAGTGACCAGCAGAGAGCAGGTGCCATCCCTGAGCTGATCAATGTGGTGGTGTCTGCCATCAGATAGCTCCACACCATCCTTCAGCCAGCGAGCACACACATCTACTTTGCTAGACACTACACACTCCAGACGCAGGACGTCCCCCACCTGCACTTCAGTGTCCCCAAATGTGCGGCAGAACACAGGCCCCTCCTGCTGCTTCATCTCCTTCCGGACCTTGTAGCCCTTGAAGGCAGCCTGGATCTTCACAGCCGCCTTGTCCATGGATGGGTCGCCCAGGTCCTCGGCACTCAGGTCTCCTGCCTGCTCCTGCTGCTTCTGTGGCTTCCCAGATGGCACTGCTGGGGCCCCAATCTGTGTGCACAGGTAAAGTAGGGAAATTGAGGCCCAAGATGGGGAAAGGGCAGTGCAGGACACATGGAGCAGTGTGGGAAGCAGAATCTGGGCCTCCCACCCGAGCTCCATGTCTAGCTCCAGCCCACCACTCTGCCTCCCGCCTGCTGGCAGCTGCACTGTGTACACTGAGGCCAGATGCCCAATGGCTCCTGTGCTGCCAGAGAGCAAGCCCACCCTCCCGTGCATCACTTTACATAGTCACCCAAACAGAGAGTGACAGGGTTGTGAGAAACGCCATGGAGAGGACAGTTCCAGCTCTTCAGGAGAACGTTTTAGTAGCCAGGTGGATGGGCAGATAGACAGATGGAGGGATGATGAATGGGTGGATGGGGGTGGATGGATGGATGGATGGATAGATGTGTGGATGATGGATGATGGATAGAGGGGTGGATGGGTGGGTGGTGAATGGGGGGATAGATGGGTAACTGGATGGAGGATGGGCAGATGGTGGATAGATGAGTGTATGGGTGGACAATGGTTGGTGGACGAATGGTTTATAGATGGGTAGATAGATGTATGGATAAATGGATGGCAGATGGGCAGATGGAGGGGTGGGTGGGTGGGTAATGGATGGGTGGACAGGCAGATAATTAATGGATGGACAGATGGACAGTGAATGGGTGATGTGTGGATGGACAATAGATGAAGGTGAAGATCCAAGACACCCAGCCCCCTCTCCTTAGCAGTCAAATTGCAGGCTCACCTTGCTGGCCGGCAGTGAGGTGCCGGGCTTCCCAGCCTTCTTGAGGTAGGTAACCAGGGAAGGAGTGCCTGCCCGGGACTCGTCGTCAGAGCTGCTGTGCGAGAGGTCAGCCTCACCCGTGCGTACCAGCTCATCAGCCGTAGAGTAGTCCTCAGAGAGGTCAGGGGCTGCCTCCTCCGCCTCCTGCTGCAGGCGCTGCAAGCGCCCATCCTCCTCCGGCAGCTCACTGATGGAATCCAGGGTGGGCTCACGGCTCATGCGGCGCTTCCGAGCTAGGGCCTCCCACAGCAGGTGCAGGTCACCTTCCTGGGCTGCCTCGGGGGGCAGGCTGGGCTGCGAGGGGGCCTCAGACCCAGGCCCTGGAGTCAGCACCACTGAGGAAAGCAGGAGGCTGGTCAGCCATGCGGGGACTGAGCCAGGACTCCAAGCCACCTTGGCTGCTGTTCCCCTCCACCGGCCTCTGCTGCCTGCCTGAGCCCCTGGAGAGCTCTGAGGGCACTATCTCTATGAGGTTTTAGAGGCTCTGAATGGCCCACTCTGGGTCTCCACTGAGCAACCCATGCCTCAGTCTACCTCCTGCACGGGACAGGCGGCCAGGGTTCATGCAGGTGCAGTGGGGCTCAGTGCCAGGGGCTGGGGGACTCAGAGGGCTAGGGGGGTCAGTGCAGGAGGTGGGGGCTCAGAGGTCATGGGGGCTCAGGGCAGCAGGGCTCAGTGCACGGCGGGGCTCAGCGTATGGAGAGGCTCAGAGTGTAGGGGCCTGTGGGCTTAAGGGACAAGCAGTGGGTACCACAGGCTGTGCTGGCCAGGAGCCCCCTCAGGGAGGGGTGTGGCCTGAGACATCAGGGAAACGGGTTCTGACAGACAGCTGGGCCCCACTGTGTCTGCATCTGGAGGAGGGCTGGCCCACCCTCATACCCCAGGTCGCCCCCAAAGCCGGACCCCGGAACGCACCCTGGAAGGCAGCGGCTGCAGTGGGTGTGGGGCCACGGGCAGGGCCACAGATGTATTCACCCTGGTCCTCCGCTGAGAAGCCCTGGATCACCAGTGTCTGCCGCTGACCCTGGCAGAGAACCTGGAAGCGCCCACTGGGTTGAATGGGTTCCGTCCCCTTCAGCCAGATGACCTCGCCCACCTGAGCCATGTGGCACTCCAGACGTACTTCCTCGCCAGCGACCACCTGCCTGCTCTCGGGGACGGGGGCCACAGGTGGAGAATCCTGGGGCTCTGATGGCAATAGTGTCCCAGGCAGGGACAGGGCACATCAGCAAGGGCTCACCCCTGCGCCCCAGCCCCCACCTGGGGAGGCCTTGGGCACTCCTGGCTGGACCCACCTTCAGCCAAGCCAGGGCTGTAACTCACCAAGCCTCACTGTCTGGGGCAGGTGTACGGGCTCTCCAGCACCCGCAGGGCCCACGGCTGCCACACGAAAGCGGTAGGTTTCCCCAGGGGCCAGGCTGTCCACTACGCACTCGGGCCCAGGCACCAGCTCATGGCACAGCTGCCACTCTCCAGTGGCTGCCGCCTTCATCTCCACCCGATAGCCACAGAGACCGCCCCCTCCATCGCTGGCAGGTGCCACCCAGGACAGCGTCACAGAGCGGGCACTGCACTCCACCACCTCTGCGTCCTCTGGGGGGTCAGGGAGGCCTGCAGGATGGGGCAGTCAGGAGTGGTCCCGGTTGGCATCCACAGTTCCGGCTGCCCTGGGGTGTGATTCTGGGGTGCAGTGTGGGTGCTGGGCAGGCCACCCCCCAGAGACCCCATGTATTTGAGAGAGTGGATTCGTGCACCCAGAGCCCACCCAGAGCGGCGGCCATGGAAAGTCCCAAGCAGTCTCCAGGGCTGGAACTTACTGCCCCCTGCCCAGCCCAGAGGAGAGCCGGGGCATCAGCCTGCAGAACGTGCCACAAGCCACCCACCCAGCACGGTGAGCCGCGCAGAGGCCACGGCGTCGCGGGCCGCAAAGGTAACCTCGCCAGCATGGTGCAGTTGGGCACCACACAGCAGCAGGGTGTGGTGGCTGCCATCCACGGTGACAGTCCACTCAGCGTCCTCTGGCTGCACGGTGGCCCCATTGATGTACCAGGTCACCTCGCTCACCGGCACCGCCTCACTGAGTGTGCAGCTGAAGTGCGCCTGCCCGCCCACGGGCACAGCTGCGTCCTGCGGGGACTCCAGGACCGCCAGGCGCCAGCCTGCAGGGTGGGGAGAAGGGGGTGGGGGCAGCAGTACGTGGGCTGAGGGTGGCCTGGGGGAGGGGAGTGTGAGCCCGCGGGCTGAGGGGAGGCCCTTGGGGGGGCAGCTCGGACACCCCCATGCCACCTGCTCCTGCCACCCCGGTACTCCTCCCTGCCCCTAGCAGAGGAGGTGGCCCACCTAGGGTAGGAGGGGTCTCAGGGATCAGACTGTCCACCTACACAGAATGGGTGGCCCCCAGACTCCCAATTCTGAACCTTCTGTGTGAGGAGTCCCAGATCCTGATGTCCCCGTGGCCTCCCCCAACCCCACCCCACCCCACTAACCTCTGACAGTGAGGAACGCCGAGGTCTCCACTTCCCCTGCCAGGAAGGTGACCCTGCAGCTGTCCTGTGGCCGCAGGTTTCTGAGCAACAGGACGTGACGCAGGCCATTCTCGAAGTAGACCACCTCAGTGTCCTCGGAGGTGTGCACGGGCTCATCACCCAGCAGCCAGCTGTGGGCGGCCACCTCAGGCCTCAACAACTGGCACTCAAACAGCGCCTCGCCACCCTCGGGCGCCTCCACGTTCTCCAGGCCACGCACTACTGCGTTCTTGGCTGCGGGGAGAGAGCGCCTCAGCGGGCCGGGCCTCCTCTGCTCCGGGCCCCTGTGCAGCCATGTGGGCACTTCCCAACCCCCTGTTGTAAAGGGCCAACCATGGGGAGGCCTGCACCCAAAACTTGTTGGGGCCATGACTGGCTGAAACCTGGCAGTAGGAGGCCCTGGGAACAGCCCCCTTTCCTCTCGTCCCCCTCCACCCCTGCCTGAAAGTGTTATCAGCTCAGTGCGTTGTGGCCCTCATCTGGGACAATCAGCAGACCTCCTCCCTAATCCCCAGTTCCCCTCCAACCCTCCTGTATACACAGTCCATGGTTTCGGGCTCAGGGCTGGGCACGCCGGGCCCCAGCTCCAGCTCCAAGCCTGGCCACACTTCTGGCCACTTCCTAAGGCCCCTTCCCATGACAGGCCACCTGTACTGCAGCTGTGCAGTCATTGTGGGGGCTTCCGGAGGAGGTGAACTCTGAAGAGGGCTGGGCTGAGCCAGGTGGGAGAGGTGTCCAGGCAGGAGTGACAAGAGGGGCCACCAGGTTGGGAATGAAGGAGAGACGTGGGGGGGCCACAGGGAGCCAGGTGAGTGGGATGCAGGATGAGCCAGTGCAGGCAGGGGCCAGGACAGGGGCAGCCAGGCCCTCATCCAGGCCCACAGCCCCAACAACTCTGTGGGGAACACATCCCAGGTGGACCCCGCACAGCCCTGACGCTGCCTCCCAACTCATTCAGAGTCCACAAGTCCTGTGGGCAGCGGTGTGCTCTCTGGACAGGGGCCTCAGGGATGAAGAGGGGGCATCTAGAGGAGCCGCAGGGCTGCCCACATCCCTCTCTCAGCCACCCTCCCTACCCCGGGGGCTGCTCACATCACAGAACTGACTTCCCCGCATCCCAGACCCTCTTCTCTGCGCAGCAGAACTGACAGTCTCCACGAGGCCCTGCCCCAGAGATCCACAGCTTGGCCCCCGCCGTCCTCAGGCCTCCCCTTGCTCCCACCGTGTTTTCCTTCCTCCCTAGGGATGTCCCCCACCTCCAGCGCACCCCCACCAGGAGCCCTGCAGATGTGCCCCAACAGGAAGTGGCCGCAGCAAAAGGATGCCCCTCCCCCACAGGGGCTCCTGCCCACCGGAGCCTGCTTACGGCCCCCCAAAGCGCGTCCTTGCCCTGTTGCTCAGAGGGCTGGGAGTGCCTTCTGAGTGGCCTGCCCGAGAAGGAGCAGGAGTGTGATCTGAACCCAGTCCTCGGGGAGCTCAGCTCAGCGCCCTCCGCCCTGCCCTCTCAGCTGCTTCGGGAGGGGCAGGGGTCTAGGTGGGTGAGCTCAGGGCCTACCAGCTCCTCCAGGGTCGTCTGCTGGGAGCTCGTCTTTCTAGTGTGGTCACCTGACACGGCCCTGGTTGTCACTGCCTGCCCTTCCTCCATACGGCACGCCTTAGCCTCGCCAAAGCTGCGCTGGGCCTGGGGCTGCCTGCTGGGCGGCCTCACCTTGCACTTGCATCAGGGCCACCACGCAGGTGCCCGCAGCCTCACAAGAATAGATGCCACTGTCGCAGGGCAAGGCCGGCCTGAAGGACAGCCTGGCCACGGTCCAGTCCTGCTCTATGATGACACGGCCCCCATCCGCCTGCACCTCCTGCTTGTCCATCTTCCACGTGGCCTGCACGGGCCGCGAGTACTGACAGAGGAGCTCGGCTGGGCGGCCCTCCTCCACCACCAGGTCCTGCATGGCACTCACCACCTCCACTGTGGGATCTGTCAGCCGACATGCCCAGGCACGCATCAGCCATGGCAACATGGCTGTGGCCCACCCGCGCTCTGCTCTCGATGGCTCAGCAGCAAGCAAGCGAGGGGCTGCCCTGGGAGGGGGATCTTCCATGGCCACCCAAGGCCCTCCACGCGGGGCAAGCCTCGCCCCCACATGCCTCCCCACCAGGCTGGGCCCTTCCTGGCCACTGCTGCCTAGAGTCTCCACCTCCCCCCAGTCAGAGGCACCCCTGGGGGAGACAATCGGGCACAACATCCCTACTGAAAGCACTAGGGCCCTGCTCAGGGTCTACGTACTCCACTGGGCATGTGGCACCCCCAGCTTAGCCTGCCCCTTCTCCAGGGTCCTCACCGCCAACCTCCGGGGCTTGCCATCCCACCTCCACCTGCCAAAATCCTACTCAAGAAGTGGTTCACCCCTCAGACGTGGGTGAGTGTCCACAATTATCATGCGAGAATGCAGAGGAGGCCTGCAGCTGACACACCAGGCAAACCTTGCCAGCCATCCATCCCAGGAGTTCCTGGCACCCTTCCTTGAAGCGGGCTGAGGTGGGGGTCCCTGGCAGCCGACTGCCCTCCCCATTGGCTGGATCTTCCCCAGAAGGGCACAAGGCCCGAGCAAGCCCACAGCAGGAGAAGCAGCCCAAGCAGGGAGAGTGCAGGCCACCAGGTACCAGGAAGGCTGCTTTTGCCTCCAGGCTGCCCTCCAGGTGTGCACCTGAGGGAGGTGACCAGGCAGGCAGCAGTGGTCAGGGTCCTGCAAGCAGGTGGGTGTGGGGTTGGTGTCCAGCTTCACTGCTCCAAGGCCAGACAGCTCATCCACGCGTGGGGACGGCAGCCTGACTGCCCACCCACAGCACGAGAGGTGTGATACCCAGGCTGCATCTAGGGGTCCAATCCCTGACCCCAATCCCAGGAACCTATAGGAAGTGTGTGCGGACAGCAGGTGCAGAAGCGCTAGCCCAGAATGGGGTCCCACTGGCCAATACCTTTGACCAACAACTTGGCTGTGGAGACCAGGGGCCCCGCACGGTAGGTGATGGTGCCCGAGTCGGCGACCCCCAGGCCTGAGAGCGTGAGGCAGTGGAAGGTCCCATCACACACGGAGATGGCACTCTGGGGACCATCCTGCAGCAGGGTACCATCCAGCCACCAGCGGGCCTCTGGCCCACCTGCGTGGGATACCTCACAGGAGAACGTGGCAACCTCCCCCGCAAAGACGTCCACGTTTTGCAAGCCACGTACCAGGCATGGTGCTGCCTCTGTGCAAGAGGGCAAAAGGAGGCTGGGATGCCCAGGGTCCACGGGGCTGCCCTGCGATCCACCTTTCAGAGCACCCTGGTCCAAGGGGCCATCCTGGGGCTAGGGTCTAGAGAGATCCACTGGGGCCAGCTGGCCCTCTCTGCTCAGAGATATGGAGACCCCCCCAGAGTTACCCCTGGAGGGCCGGCTCATCCCCCTGCACCCAACACCCTGTTCAGAACACATCTGGTTTCAGCAAAGGAGATGGATGACCTGCATCAACACCCTTTTCAGAAGATAGAACAGACAAGCCCCATGGCTGTAGTCTTTGGGGTGGGGGTAAGGGTGGGGGTAGGGACGAGAATCTAGGGGCCCACTGCTCTGGAAGAGTGGAGGTCTGCCTTGGGAAGTGAGCCCTCTGCCCCTGGGAGTGTGAAAGCAGATGCTTCTCCCACCCCCACAGGGTTGTTTGTCTACTTGCCCTCTGAGGTCCCTCTGGCCCTAATATTCCAGAGCCCTAATGCCATGTGGCAATTGCCCCCTGCCCTGTACAGAGCACGCTCCAGCCCAGGGGCTTCCCAGATGCAACCACTGCCTGTTCTGTGCCCCCACCCCGGCCAGGTCTCCCCTTAGCAGCCCCCCACACCCTTCCTGTGCATGTACCATCAACGCCCAGCCCAGCACCCCACCTGCCCCTCCACCCTCTCCTGAGAGTGCACATCTGACTGCATCTCACTCTGCACTACCGTATCCAGCACAATCCCCAGGCTGGCTCATATGCCACTTGCCAGGGACCCCCGCCCATCCATAGCCCTCCCCCGGGGCCATGGCCAGGTGTCTGTACATGAGCCAGCTCACCCTGACTAGGGACACCTGGCCAAGAGAGGCCAGGGCACAGCCCACCTCCATGCTGCCCTGTCACACACACACACCCTGATGAACACAAAGCCTTTCCTGTCCTGGCCCTACTCAGGACATCCGGGATACTGCCACTTTCCCATCACTCAACCTGAGGGCACTATACTCTGGAGTCTTTCCCAGCTCTACAGGCCACAGAGCTGACCACTTCTCCCCAACCCCTGAAGCACCTGGGACTCAGGACACACTCTGTCTCCAGGTCCAACTTCCCCAGTAGATTTGGAGTCCCTGATAGCAAAGCCACATCTGATTCCTCTCAAGGTGGATGGTAGGTGATGAATGGATAGATGATGGATGGATGGATGGATGGATGGATGGATGGTGAATGGGAGATATAGGTTGATGGATGAATGGTGGACGGATGGCAGGAAGATGATGGATGGATGGATGGATGGATGGATGGGTAGATAGGTGGATGGATAACTGGATGGTACATGGAGGGATAGGTGGGTGGTGGATGGATTGTGGATGGACAGACAGGTGAATGAGTGGATAGACAGATGGGTGGATGGTGGCTGAGTGGATAGGTGGATTATGGATGGGGTTATGTGGTGTATGGATGATGGATGATGAATGATGAATGGATAATCAATTGGTGGATGAATGGTAGATGAAATGGATGGATAGATGGGTAGATGGAGGTTGGATGGTAGATGGATGAATGGTGAGTGGGTAGTGGGTAGACATACATGGATAGCACATAGTTAATAGATGAATGGATGAATGGTGGATGGATGGTGGATGGATGGATGGTAGATAGATGGGTAGATGAAGGGATAGAAGATGAATGATGGATGTATAAATGGATGGATGGAGGTGAATAGATGAGGAGTGGATGGATGTTGGGTGGACAGTGAGTGGATGGATGGATTGATGGATAGATGTGGGACACTGGATGAATGAATGGATGGATGGGGAAGGATGCCTGGATGGTAGATGGATGTTGGATGGACAGTGGACAGAGAGTTACATTGGCAAAACGGATGGTTGGCGGATGGAGGATGGATGGTTAGATGGATGGTGGATGGAGAATATTGTATGGATAAATGGATGGTAGATGGACGGTGAGTAGATGGGCAGATGGTGGATGGCTGAACAATGGACAGGACCAGTATAAAAACTAGTAGTAGGATGGCAGGGAAGGGGCTATCAGGGCCATGCACTCAGAGATGACCAGGTGAGGACAAGATATAACCCAAGAAGAAGGTTCTTAAATCCTGTTTGTGTACCTGGGGCCATGTATGCTACACCCCAAACCACACATGTCACAGGTGTGCTGTCGCATCAGCACCTGGGAATCTGCTGGGTGTGCACATGTGTTCAGTGTGGGCACGCATGGATCTGTGCCGCAGGAGTCGCCATGTAGTGGAAATAGGCCGTGCCTCTGCCTAAGGGCCCAGGCCCAGAGCAGCCAGGTATTGGGGTGGGGGCACTTGGGGCAGCTCCCCAGACTGGGATGCTGCTCCCAACGGCACCTCGTGCAGACGGCACACAGGGACCCCATACACCAGACCTGTTCAAGCCCATCCTCACCAGCCCACCTTAGCGGGTTCCCTGGTCAGGGCTCTAGCAGTCAGCAGGTGGAAAATTGCCTCCCCAAGACAGGACCACTACCAGAAGGCTCAGGTTTCTGGCCACACCACCCAAGTAGGGAAACAGACATCCATGAGCTGGGGGGCCAGGTGTGGGAGGAGGCTGCTCACCTGTGACCTTTAGCTGGGCCTCAGAGATACATGAGCCCACTTGGAAACTAACAGTTCCTGCATCCTCGAGGGTCACCTAAGGAAGAGAGATGGCGGTCTCAGGTCAGAAGCCCCCTCCTGCCCACCTCTGCTCACATGACCCCAAGCACAGTCCGACTGGAGTGGGACCTCCCCCAATGCCCCAAGAGGGTGATGGGCAGAGGTTGGTCCCAGAACCCACCTTGTGCAGGGTGAGTAAGTGGAGCATGCCCTGCTCCACCGTGATGTTGTTCATCTCGTTGGCCTGCAAGGGCACCCCTCCCAGGGCCCAGCGGGCCTCCTGGCCTGAGGCCCTGGACAGCCGGCACCGGAAGTGGGCGTCCTGGCCCTCGCTGAGCTGCACGTCCTTCAGGGGCTCCAGGATGGTCACCTCTGGGACTGTAAGGCAGCAGGGGGGTGCTGGTCAGCCTCGGGACCATCGGGAGCAGCATCCCACTGCCCCCACCCCAATACTTGAAGATGCACACAAGGGATGCCAGCCAACCCTGACACCACCCGCAGGCTGCCTGTTCGGGAGTCCACCTCCCGCCAGCTCCCCATCCCCAAAGGTAGAGCTCCTTGTGGTCGCCTGACGGAGCCTCGACCCCCACTCCTGAGCATGGTGGGCAGGGAGGCATGCCTGGTGCCCTCTACCTCGGACAGTGAGCTGGGCAGAGGACCTGTGGGGGCCCACGTGGAAGGAGACGGTGCCTGCATCCTCAGGCGTCACGCACTTCAGGCGCAGCATGTGGGTGTAGTCACCCTGCATGGCCACCTCTGTCACCTCGTTGGTCTGCAGCCGCAGGCCCTGAAGGTGCCACTCCACATCCGTGACACCAGCCTGTGACAGCTCGCAGCTGAACTCTGCCTCTCCATCCGCCTGCACCTCAGTGTCAACCAGCCCCCGCACGATGGTCACCTCAGGCTCTGGGGTACAGGGAGGGGACCTTTACCAGCCAGTCCAGAGCACCCAGGACAAGCTCCCGTGCCCCTTTCTCCAGGAAGCCTTCTGAAACACCCTCACACTTCTGCCATGGACTCGATCTGGCCCACAGGCCATTCATCAACAACTACGGCCTCATATGACACTGAGCTTCTGGGGGCAGAGACTGGGCTGGGGTGCCTGTTTGGAGGGAGCAGGTGAGGGGTTGTGGGTGGTGGGCTGCCTCTGTCCTCCCCCACCCTGAGGCCTGCTGTGCCCTGGCTGGGACAGCAGGGAGGCAAGACCTTCAGGACAGAGGCTCAGAGAGGGCCAGGCTCCCTGGCTACCAGCGGGGGGCGAGAGGCAGGGCAGCAGTCAGGAGCTGCAGCCTCAGTTTCCCCACTGTCAACCCTGCTCTAGGGGCACATGAGCCAGAGGTGAGCAGAAGTGAGGAAAGAGAGCTTGTAACCCCGGGGGTCTTCGCACCAGCCTGGAACAGTGCTTGACCAGCTGTGCCCCCAGGGTAGGGCTAAAGGGCCAGGGCTCACCTTTGACCTTGACGGAGGCCAAGGTTCTCTGGCCACCCACCACACAGGCATACTCGCCCGTGTCCTTGGCCTCCAGCCCGTGGATGAGCAGCTCACAGGTGGCCCCCTGGCACCGCATCTCATACTTGGGGCTTGCGTGTAGCTGTACACCCTCTTTGAGCCACTGCACAGGGATCCCGGGCTCTGCCTTGCTCAGCTGGCAGTACAGCCGTGCCAAGCCACCAGCCTCCTGCTCTGTGCTCTCCAGTTCCATCTGGAATGTGGGCCTGGGGGCTGGGGGGGCAGGAAGAGTGCTTAGGGCTGCACAGTAGCAGTGGCTGAGGGGTGCGGGAGGGCAGGGGCCAGTGGGCACGCACCAACGACTGAAAGGATGGCTGAGCTCTGCGCATGACCTGTATCGCAGGTGTAGAGGCCCGTGTCTTCCTGCTCAACACTGTGCACCAGCAGCTCCGCGGCTGTGCCCTCCTGCACCATCTGGTATTTGGCGCATGGGAAGAGCTGCAGGGAGCCCTTGCGCCACTCCACGCTGGCACCTGCCCGGCTCAGCTCACAGCGCAGATGTGCTGTTATGCCCTCCTCCACCTCCTGGGCCTGCAGCTCATGGAGGAACCTCACAGGTGCAGCTGCAGGATAGTATGAGGGTAACTGCGGGCGCAGCTGCGAGAGTGGTCGGGGAGGACTGCAGGGGTGCAGCTATGAGGGCAGGTCATGGGGACACTGCAGAGGCACAGCCACGGGGTGGAGAGGGTGAGGGCAAGTACCCATGCAGCTATGAGGATGAATAGGGGGGACCTCAAGAGCACAGCTATGCGGGCCCAGGGTGGGGACGGGTAGGACTGCAGGGGTGCAGGCATGGTGGGGCAGCATGGTGGAGGGAGGGGAGCACCACAGAGGCACAGCTGCTGGGGCTAAGAGCAGGAGTGTGGTTGCAGGCACAGCCATGGGGGTTACGAGGGACAAGAGTGAAAGGGGTGCAGCTATGGCGACTACCAGGGTGGTGGGGACCATAGGGCACAGCCATGAAAGGTGGAAGGACCGCAGGGGTGCAGCTATAGGGAAGGGAGACAGTCGGGTAAAGCCCACATGTCAAAGACATGGTGGGTGCACATGTTGGGGCGGGGAGCATGAGGTCCACTGCCGGTGCGGCTGCCCGGGTCACAGTGAGGGGAAGGGAGGCCCACGGAGGAGCAGCTACATGGCCCCCCTCCCCCACCAGGGGTGCAGCTGCAGGCTGGACAGTGGGAACTGAGCCTCAAACTGGGTTGTCCACCCCCTTGAACCCCTGTCCCCTCAGACGGGGGTCCCAGGGTGGGGCCGCAGCCCATGGCAGGGGGGCCCTGGGTCACACCTGTGACAGTGAGGGTGGCACTGGTGGCCTGGGAGCCACAGGCACAGGTGTACTCGCCCGCGTCCTCCCTGTGCAGGTCCCGCAGCAGCAGCTCCACCGTGGAGCCCCGCTGCCATGCTTCCTGGCGCCCATTGGCCTGCAGCTCCAGGCCACCCTTGCTCCAGACCACAGGGCTGGGCTGGGACAGCTTGCACCGCAGGGTGGCTGACGTGCCCTCCTCAGCTTGCAGGCTCTGCAGGGGCTCCTGGAACACCACCTGTGGGGCTGGCAGGCAGGGGTCACAGGTCAGAGGGGAAGGGGAGGCAGGGTCAGTCCCAGTTGGGAGGGCGGAGGAGACAGGGCCAGCCCCGAGGCAGGTGGGCAGAGGGGAAAGAGGGTCAGCCCCAGGGTGGAGAGAGGGAACAGGGTCAGCCCCAGGGCCTGAGCCTGACAACGAGCTGCCCCAGTGAGAGTGGAGAACATGAGGGCATTAGGATGAGAGGGAGATGCAAGGTGAAGGTTCTGTCCCTGCCACCAGCCTCACGAGCCCTCAGGAGGCACCAGCACCCGGACGCCAAGATGCGGGCGACGCAGTGGCCGCCAGCACAGGGCACGGCGGGGAGGCGCCCACGGGCGCAGGGACAGGCACCCCACCCGTCTACGGGGCCGCGTGTGGGCTTTACCCCTGACGGTCAGGGTGGCCGACGTCCTCTCCTGCCCGCACACGCACGAGTACTCCCCAGCATCTGCCGCGGCCAGGCCACGGATCTCCAGCTCACACACGGCCCCGTCCTGCCTCAGGGTGACTCTGTCCCCGGCTCTGAGGGTCTCGGGCCCCTTCCTCCACTCCACGGGGGCCGCCTTGCTCAGCTCACAGTGCAGTGTAGCCGTGGCCCCTTCTGTGGCCTCCTCCTTCCTCAGGCCCTTTGTGAACTTAGCGAGTAGAGCTGGGGAGGGTCAGGGTCACAGAACATGAGACTATCTGGGGTCTGTCTGTGTCTAGGATGGGGACGTCCACAAGGACCACAAAGACAGCAGGGCCACAGAATGAACAAATGAATGAACACAGATGGTAAGGGAGGCTAATAGCCTAGGAGGAAGAGTAGACACAAAGGACTGGACGTAAACATCAGGACATCTACTGGACAAGGAGATAGGACAGGGGGTGGCCCAGGGTACCCCAGGTGGAGAGACACAGATGACCACAGAGCCTACAGGGGATAGGTGGTTACATGGTGACAATATGCAGACACCCACAGGTCCACATGGCCACATGTGATCTTTACCCCTGACAGCCAGCACGGCCGATGTCCTCTCCTGCCCGCACACGCACGAGTACTCCCCGGCATCTGCCATGGCCAGGTCACAGATCCCCAGCTCACACACAGTTCCATCCTGCCTCAGGGTGACTCTGTCCCCGGCTCTGAGGGTCTCGGGCCCCTTCCTCCACTCCACTGGGGCCGCCTTGCTCAGCTCACAGTGTAGCATGGCTGTGGCTCCTTCGGTGGCCTCTGCATTCTTCAGACCCTTTGTGAACTTGGCAGGCAGGGCTGGGGAGGGCCAGGGTGACACAGAGCAGATCAGACTAGAGAACTAGCAGCTCAGGACATGGACACTTGACTATGAAACATACTCTGGATGCAGGAGGATTAAAATGTGGATACGGGACACATTTGTGGGCAGCAGCACCATGCAGGCAGGGGTCAGCCTGAGCTGAGCACAACCATCTGGTCATCAGAAAGACACAGGAGCTGGGATCCTCAGCGAGGACCTCAGGATGAGAATGGACACCTGGAAACTCCCTAGTTCCCCCGGGATGGATGGACACAGAGCCTAGATGGGACGTCCTCTCCACATCTTCCATGGCCCATCATGCCCCAGACTGTATCTGATGCCAGAGTCGAGAGCCTGGGCTTCCACCCATTCCATATGCCAGGCTCCCAGCTCCCACTGCACTGTAGCTGTGGCCCTTCCAAGGTGCCCGCATCAGCGATTTCTCTGGCTGGGACAGGGGGCATGAAAGAGGCTGCCTAACACTCCACAAGCTTGGACTGGACTCACTCACTGTTCCCCCGGCCGCTCCTAAGGCCAGAGCCTGGACTGACTGGGGCTGACAGAGCAAGGACCCCCTACAGGAGGGTAGAACCCGGGAGGTGTCCTTGGCACCCACAGACTTCTACAACACAGCTCTTAGTCTGTCTGCCACTGGCCAATGTGACTGCTCTACCCTCGGCCACCGGTGGCACCTCCTGGGATGGAAGGTGGCTTGGCTCATGTGATGGGCTCCACACCCTGCATGGCTCCTGGTGGGTGGGTCTAACCAGCATGAGTACCTGGTGCCTCTGTGGACACTTCTCCATCAGCACAGCTCAAGGTGACATGAGGGCCTGGCCTCTCTCCAGAGGTGTGGACACACATGTGTGTGAAGGCCCCGCCCAGTCCCCAGAATCCCCTTCCTCACTGTCCATCTTGACTTGTGAGCAGGAACCACCAGAACATGGGCAGTGGGGCCCGTGTGCCCTGGGACTCTCCCAGGACCTGGTGGGCAGTCTCACCCCATCTTCTTCCCCTGCAGGAAGCAACCATGCCCATCTGCAGACTCTGTGTCCAGGGCCCCAAGAACCCAGACCCCAGCACAGGGAGCTGATCTGTCTGTCCCTGGGCTACCAGCCACATAGCCACACCCTGTCCTGAGTCCCCATCTCAGGATCAGGCCCCTTCCACTACTGCAGGGGCAGCTCAGCTCACAGCATGACATGGGCATGGCCCCTCTCATGGCCTGCCCAGGCCTCAGAAATTTTTTGAATTGTGTGGTCAGGGTTGGAGGCTCAGACAGACACACAGACTATTGGATCCTGGAGCATACAGACACAGAATGGGCCAGACACCAAGCCTGCAGCACAGGGAGCAGGGAGGGAACCCAGGGTCAGCAGGCAGGATGCCCCATGGTGGCCAATCCAATGCAAGGGGACCCCACCTGTCCCCCAGGGCACCCACCTGCCCACTGGCTGACCCACACAGGACATGGCTGTCAGCCCTACCCTGGGCCAGCCCTCCTGTGCACAACTGTGCCCTGCCTGAGTCCCATGTCCCATGTCCAGCCCAGCCACCATGCTATGGCCAACATCTCCACCTGCAATTGCTGCCCAGAACCAGCCCACCACCATGGACCCCAGATGTGAACCCCCACCAGGTGTGGACCCCTGCTGCCTTCCTGGCTGTGGTCCTCAACACAGCCACCTGGACTCTCCTCCCTAGCCTGGCCTGTCCACACCAAGCCCTCACCTCCACAGGCTGTAGGACCTGCTCCAGGCTTTCCACCTCCAGCCCCCTCCTGACATTCCTGCCTCAAGCACCAGGCTCCAGTCCCCTAGCCTCTCCCTGGCACATCCCCCCAGAGCACCCCAGTCCACTGTCCCAGGAGAGCTTGCTCCTCTCCCGGATGTGACCCCCCGGGGCATGAAGGGCCATGTTTTCTGCGCACTGACCCACATAAGCTGCACTGACAGTCTGATTTCAGGAGCAGGAGACGCACAGATACGTGGGAAGATTGTGCACAGATGGTGGCTGAGTCAGAGGATGTGACATAGCCCTTGGACAGGACCCACTGCTCCCCGTGGCCACACACGTGCTTTACCCCTGATGGTCAGCGTAGCCGACGTCCTCTCCTGCCCGCACACACACGAGTACTTCCCGGCATCTGCTGCGGCCAGGCCACGGATCTCCAGCTCACACACGGCCCCGTCCTGCCTCAAGGTGACTCTGTCCCCGGCTCTGAGGGTCTCGGGCCCCTTCCTCCACTCCACGGGGACCGCCTTGCTCAGCTCACAGTGCAGAGTGGCCGTGGCCCCTTCCATGGCCTCTTCATTCTTCAGACCCTTTGTGAATGTGGCAGGCAGGGCTGGGGAGGGCCAGGGTGATACACAAGATCAGATTTTCTGGGGGACTCTGTGTCCAGACAGGACACCCATAAGGACCACACAACTGCAGAAAGCCATGGTGTGAATCAGTGAACTAACACACAGATGGTGAGGGAGCCTAATGGCCCAGGAAGAACAACAGATGTGCAGGATTGGACACAAACATTAGGACACCTACTGGACAAGGGATCAGGGTCCAGGGGAACCCTGAGAACCCAGCTGGAGAGCCACAGACATCCACGGATCCTACAAGGGAGAAGGTGGTAACATGGCAACAATGTGCAAACATCAACCACAGGTCCACATGGCCACACGTGGTCTTTACCTGCAATAGTCAGCGTGGCCGACGTTCTCTCCTGCCCGCACACACACGAGTACTCCCCGGCATCTGCTGCGGCCAGGCCACGGATCTCCAGCTCACACACGGCCCCGTCCTGCCTCAGGGTGACTCTGTCCCCGGCTCTGAGGGTCTCAGGCCCCTTCCTCCACTCCACGGGGGCCGCCTTGCTCAGCTCACAGCACAGCCTGGCCGTGGCCCCTTCTGTGGCCTCCTCATTCTTTAAGCCCTTTGTGAACTTGGCAGGCAGGGCTGGGTGGCAGAAAGGAACAGACACAGTCACACTCTCTGAACCCATGGATAAGACAACATGGACAGCACACAGGCCACGCGCTGGGTGTGCCAGGCACACACACAGATGGCAGGGCTATAGCACGGACTGCCTTCCTTTGGCCCAGCCGGGCACAGTGTGGCTGTGGGCACTCCCATGGCCTCCCCAGGCCTTGTGCTTTGTACGAATCTGGCAGCAGGGTCGGGGAGGGGCAAGGTGACACAGAACATCAGGCTTCCAGGGCACAGGACACAACAGGATGGAGGGAAACACAGACTCCCACAAGACAAGACAAACTGGTGGTGACTAAGTGGTGGGAAGTGGCTTAGGTGCTGGTTTCTCCTGGTTCATTTAACATCCCAGGAAGGTGGAAGGGATTTCATGGAAATAAGACAGGACGGCACCAGGACAGGGGAACAAGAATTGTCTCAGAGGGTGTCATGACGTCAAAGACACTACTCTGCTGGGCCACACATGAGCTTTACCCCTGATGGTCAGCGTGGCCGACGTCCTCTCCTGCCCACACACACACGAGTACTCCCCGGCATCTGCCGCGGCCAGGCCACGGATCTCCAGCTCACACACGGCCCCGTCCTGCCTCAGGGTGACTCTGTCCCCGGCTCTGAGGGTCTCGGGCCCCTTCCTCCACTCCACGGGGGCTGCCTTGCTCAGCTCACAGCACAGCCTGGCTGTGGCCCCTTCTGTGGCCTCCTCATTCTTTAGGCCCTTTGTGAACTTGGCAGGCAGGGCTGGGGGGGAAGAAAGGAACAGACACAGTCACATTCTCTGAACCCACAGAAGAGACAGGACACAGACAGCACACAGGAGACACAAAACCAGACTGCACACAGGCCACGTGCTGGGTGTGCCAAGTACACACTATGGATTGTGGCCCTGTCTCAGTGTGTGTGGCCGTGGCCCCTTCTTTGCTCTCCTTATTCTTTAGACCTTTTGTTAACTTGTGGCTGGGAGGCCGAGGAGCCAGGGAGAACATCAGACTGTCGGGGAGACTCTGTGTCCAGGACAGGGATCCCCGCAAGACCACACACACCATGCAGGGCTGCAGTGGGAGTCAGTGAACAAACACACTGATGGCGAGGGTGGCTAGTGGACCAGGAGAAATAGTGGGCATGCAGGACTGGACACGAACATCAGGACATCTACTGGACCTGAGGCCAGGGTCCAGAAGAACCTGGAGAACCCCAACTGGAGAGACACACACCCCAGAGGCCCCACAGGGAGACGGTGATGACCCAGCAACAATGTGCAGACACCCACAGGTCCACATGGCCACACACGGGCTTTACCCCTGATGGTCAGCGTGGCCGACGTCCTCTCCTGCCCGCACACACATGAGTACTCCCCGGCATCTGCTGCAGCCAGGCCATGGATCTCCAGCTCACACACGGCCCCGTCCTGCCTCAAGGTGACTCTGTCCCCGGCTCTGAGGGTCTCGGGCCCCTTCCTCCACTCCACGGGGGCCGCCTTGCTCAGCTCACAGTGCAGAGTGGCCGTGGTCCCTTCCATGGTCTCTTCATTCTTCAGACCCTTTGTGAATGTGGCAGGCAGGGCTGGGGAGGGCCAGGGTGATACACAAGATCAGATTTTCTGGGGGACTCTGTGTCCAGACAGGACACCCATAAGGACCACACAACTGCAGAAAGCCATGGTGTGAATCAGTGAACTAACACACAGATGGTGAGGGAGGCTAATGGCCCAGGAGGAACAACAGATGTGCAGGTTTGGACACAAACATTAGGACACCTACTGGACAAGGGATCAGGGTCCAGGGGAACCCTGAGAACCCAGCTGGAGAGCCACAGACATCCACGGATCCTACAAGGGAGAAGGTGGTAACATGGCAACAATGTGCAAACATCAACCACAGGTCCACATGGCCACACGTGGTCTTTACCTGCAATAGTCAGCGTGGCCGACGTCCTCTCCTGCCCACACACACACGAGTACTCCCCGGCATCTGCAGTGGCCAGGCCACGGATCTCCAGCTCACACACGGCCCCGTCCTGCCTCAGGGTGACTCTGTCCCCGGCTCTGAGGGTCTCGGGCCCCTTCCTCCACTCCACGGGGGCTGCCTTGCTCAGCTCACAGCACAGCCTGGCCGTGGCCCCTTCTGTGGCCTCCTCATTCTTTAGGCCCTTTGTGAACTTGGCAGGCAGGGCTGGGGGGGAAGAAAGGAACAGACACAGTCACATTCTCTGAACCCACAGAAGAGACAGGACACAGACAGCACACAGGAGACAGAAAACCAGACTGCACACAGGCCACGCGCTGGGTGTGCCAAGTACACACTATGGATTGTGGCCCTGTCTCAGTGTGTGTGGCCGTGGCCCCTTCTTTGCTCTCCTTATTCTTTAGACCTTTTGTTAACTTGTGGCTGGGAGGCCGAGGAGCCAGGGAGAACATCAGACTGTCGGGGAGACTCTGTGTCCAGGACAGGGATGCCTGCAAGACCACACACACCGTGCAGGGCTGCAGTGGGAGTCAGTGAACAAACACACTGATGGCGAGGGTGGCTAGTGGACCAGGAGAAATAGTGGGCATGCAGGACTGGACACGAACATCAGGACATCTACTGGACCTGAGGCCAGGGTCCAGAAGAACCTGGAGAACCCCAACTGGAGAGACACACACCCCAGAGGCCCCACAGGGAGACGGTGATGACCCAGCAACAATGTGCAGACACCCACAGGTCCACATGGCCACACACGGGCTTTACCCCTGATGGTCAGCGTGGCCGACGTCCTCTCCTGCCCGCACACACATGAGTACTCCCCGGCATCTGCTGCAGCCAGGCCATGGATCTCCAGCTCACACACGGCCCCGTCCTGCCTCAAGGTGACTCTGTCCCCGGCTCTGAGGGTCTCGGGCCCCTTCCTCCACTCCACGGGGGCCGCCTTGCTCAGCTCACAGTGCAGAGTGGCCGTGGTCCCTTCCATGGTCTCTTCATTCTTCAGACCCTTTGTGAATGTGGCAGGCAGGGCTGGGGAGGGCCAGGGTGATACACAAGATCAGATTTTCTGGGGGACTCTGTGTCCAGACAGGACACCCATAAGGACCACACAACTGCAGAAAGCCATGGTGTGAATCAGTGAACTAACACACAGATGGTGAGGGAGGCTAATGGCCCAGGAGGAACAACAGATGTGCAGGTTTGGACACAAACATTAGGACACCTACTGGACAAGGGATCAGGGTCCAGGGGAACCCTGAGAACCCAGCTGGAGAGCCACAGACATCCACGGATCCTACAAGGGAGAAGGTGGTAACATGGCAACAATGTGCAAACATCAACCACAGGTCCACATGGCCACACGTGGTCTTTACCTGCAATAGTCAGTGTGGCCGACGTCCTCTCCTGCCCACACACACACGAGTACTCCCCGGCATCTGCGGTGGCCAGGCCACGGATCTCCAGCTCACACACGGCCCCGTCCTGCCTCAGGGTGACTCTGTCCCCGGCTCTGAGGGTCTCGGGCCCCTTCCTCCACTCCACGGGGGCTGCCTTGCTCAGCTCACAGCACAGCCTGGCCGTGGCCCCTTCTGTGGCCTCCTCATTCTTTAAGCCCTTTGTGAACTTGGCAGGCAGGGCTGGGGGGGAAGAAAGGAACAGACACAGTCACATTCTCTGAACCCACAGAAGAGACAGGACACAGACAGCACACAGGAGACACAAAACCAGACTGCACACAGGCCACGCGCTGGGTGTGCCAAGTACACACTATGGATTGTGGCCCTGCCTCAGTGTGTGTGGCCGTGGCCCCTTCTTTGCTCTCCTTATTCTTTAGACCTTTTGTTAACTTGTGGCTGGGAGGCCGAGGAGCCAGGGAGAACATCAGACTGTCGGGGAGACTCTGTGTCCAGGACAGGGATGCCCGCAAGACCACACACACCGTGCAGGGCTGCAGTGGGAGTCAGTGAACAAACACACTGATGGCGAGGGTGGCTAGTGGACCAGGAGAAACAGTGGGCATGCAGGACTGGACACGAACATCAGGACATCTACTGGACCTGAGGCCAGGGTCCAGAAGAACCTGGAGAACCCCAACTGGAGAGACACACACCCCAGAGGCCCCACAGGGAGAAGGTAGTGACCCAGCAACAATGTGCAGACACCCACAGGTCCACATGGCCACACACGGGCTTTACCCCTGACGGTCAGCGTGGCCGACGTCCTCTCCTGCCCGCACACACACGAGTACTCCCCGGCATCTGCCGCGGCCAGGCCACGGATCTCCAGCTCACACACGGCCCCGTCCTGCCTCAGGGTGACTCTGTCCCCGGCTCTGAGGGTCTCGGGCCCCTTCCTCCACTCCACGGGGGCCGCCTTGCTCAGCTCACAGCACAGCATAGCTGTGGCTCCTTCCATGGCCTCCTTGTTTCTCAGTCTTCCTATGAACTTGACAGGCAGTACTGGAGGGGGCAGGTGGACACAGAACGTCACACTCACCCCTCCATGCAGGACGGGAGGAGTCACATGGGCAGGGTGGGAGAGCATTCTCACCCTTCACTGTGAGCATGGCTGAGGTCCTCTGGTCCCTGAACTGGCAAGAGTACTGCCCGCTGTCCTGTGGCCGTAGGTCCCGGACCACCAGCTCCAGCATAGCGCCCTCCTGACGCAGGCTGTACTTGCCCCCAGGCCGCAGCACCTCATCTCCACGGTGCCACTCCACAGGTGCAGCCACGGATGACAGTGTACAGCGCAGCGTGGCAGCACCGCCCTCCACCACCTCCAGGTCCTTCAGCCCCTCCCGGAAGCACACAGGCTGAGCTGCGGGCAGGACAGGCTCAGGCTAGTCCTTGCCCCCTGCATGCCACCAGGGTCCCCCCAAGGTTGAGAACACCTGGGGAGCCACAGGTGGAGAAGCAGGCAGACCCACCTCACCCCTTCTTCATCAGGGGCTGGGGACAGTGACCCCAAAGTCTCTGCCCCTCCAGGAGGGGAAGCCAAACAGTAGGGAACAGAGAAGGGTGGGGTGTTATGGGCTGAGCATGTGCCCCAAATCCACGATAGACCCCTCACCCCCAGACCTTAGAGAGGGGCTATGTTTGGAGATGCGCCTTTACAGAGGTGATTAAGGGGCAATGAGGTCACCAGGGTGGCCCTGATCCCATAGGACTGGGGTACACAGAAGAGATCAGGACACAGACATAGGCAGAGAAACAGCCATTTGGGGACACAGGGAGAAGGTGGAACGACACGCCTAGGAGAGAGGCTTCGGGAAGAACCAGCCATGCCGGCACCGGATCTTGAACTGCAGCCTCCAGGACAGGGAGGATAAATGTCTGTTTGAGCTTCCTCCCTGGGGCAATTGTTACGCAGTCCGAGACAACGCAGATAGATGGAAATGAGCCGAGCCAGGAGCAGGGAGACACAGAGATGTCGGGAAGCAAGGCAAAGTCAGGAATGAAGCGAGGTGAAGATGACAGGAGACTCAGGGAGGGCGCAGGGGACTGTATCAGAGCAGCAAGGACCAGAGATGGGAGGGCCAAGATAGGCAAACTGCACAGCTGGACAGAGAGGCCACAGACCTCCCCTGCTCTGCAGCCAGAGACAGACAGGAGGAACCTGAGTGTCCCTGGGCCCTGCCCTGAGATGCCCCAGTGTGGCCTGGGCTGCCCGAGCTGTCTGGGGCTTACCGTGAACCCTGACGATGGAGCTACTCCAGGCACCCCCAGCCTCGCACTTGTAACGCCCGCCATCCTGCAAGGTGGTGCCTGAGATGACCAGCTGGGCCCGGTGTCCCTCTTGGCTCAGTTGGCACTGGGCTGACGGCCGCACGGCCTTCCCATCCTTGGTCCAGCTCACAGGGCTATCTGGGACAGTGGTCTCACAGACCAGGGTCAGGTCCTCGCCCTCCGTGACTGTGGTGTCAGTGAGCTCCTGGGAGAAGGCACTTGGCTTTTCTGGGGAACAGAGAGGCTGCTTGGGGGCGCCTTCAGGAGAAGTCCCAGGTCTTGCTGTAGACCAGACAATGCCCCAGTGAGTCCGCACCTGCCCCCCAGGCTGGGGCTGCAGAAAGGGCCACCAGGGGGAAAGAGCAGGCTCAACATGGCTCCTCACACTGAGAGGCGTGGTCCAGTGCATGCCACCCTGGCCATGTGTAGCACATGCAGCTATGCATCCTAAAACAGCCCTTCTCAGCCTCCTGAGCCCACCTCGCTGGACCTGAGGCCCCAGCCCACTGAGCCTTGTCTGTGGTCCCGGTCACACACCACCAGGACCATGCCTGGTGTGTGGCAGAGCCTCTGCCCTCGGCCACAGCGCTGGGCAGGCAGCCCACCTGTGACCCGCAAGGTGGCTGAGGCCCGCTGGTCACCCGCCTCAAAGTAGATGGTGCCTGAGTCCTTGAGCGCAAGCTGCCGCAGGATCAGCACATGGCGGCCGCCTGGCTGGGCCTTGATCTCGTTGAGCTCGTTGGTATGCAGGGGTATCTCATCCAGAAACCAGTGGACTGGCCCGTAGTTGGTAGGTGAGATGCGGCAGCGGAAAGTGGCGGAGGAGCCCTCCCAGACCTCCACATCCTCCAGGCCCTCTGTGATAAGCACGCTCCGGCCTGTGGGGGGCACAAGCCACATCAGGGTGCCCCCACCCTAGCCAGCTGCTAAGGGGAATGCGGTGGGGGTGAGGGGCTCATCCAGGCAACAAGCAACCTTGTATGGGCTCAGGACAATGAAACTCAGGAGACTGAGTGGGTCAGAGCTGAGCTGCCCAGAAGTACTTGATTCAGGTGGACCGCTGAGGCCACACCATTTCAGGGTCCTTCTGCCACCCACACCACATGGCCCATGGTGGGCCCCCTCTTATCAAACTGCCCCAAACCCTTCGATGCCAGTGGTGCATGTCCCTGAGGCCATGTAATATGCAACTATGCTGTCATGGGTTAACTGAATGGATAGGAACATCACGGCTGAGCTAAAATGTAAATCAACACCCTGGGGTACTGAGAGTGTGAAGTGCATTCTGCCTCTAGGTTCCCCCTGTGCACGCAGGGGTCTTGGGCTGTGGGACAGAGGAATGTAAAGATAGTAAGTGGGGAGGCGAAGCATTTACAGCAGATGAGGGATTCTGAGTCACAGACCAATGCCCAGAGGAAAGGCTCTGGCCACACCACCAGCCTGGCCATGAGGTGAAGGTGATAAATCCTGTGTGCAAAGCCATGTGTTCCCGCACACAGGAGTGGCTCTGGAAACCCGCACCAGGCAAACGAGGGCTGCCCAGGGTCCAGCTGGGAGGGCCTCAGAGACAAGACCACCCAGGGTGACCCCCCAGAGATGGGAAAACTGAGGCTGGGTTTGTCCAAGGCCAGGCAGAGGGCTGATCTCCCACCACCTCCCGGCCTCCTTTAATACAACTTGTGCCCCACCAAGCATGGGCCCGTGGGCTGGGCCTCACCTTGCACCAGGAGCCGGGCCTGTGTTGAAGTCTGGCCGATGTCACAGGTGTAGACATCGCTGTCTGCCCTCTCCAGGGCACGGACAGTAAGCCTCAAGGTCAGGCCCTCCTGGCTGGGCATGTGCTTCCCTGAGGCCTGCAGCTCCATGAGACCCTTCCGCCAGGTCACTGTGGCTGCCGGCTGCTCTGTCTGGCACACGAATACAGCCGTGCCTTTCTCTTCCACCTGCAGATCGACCAGCTCCTGGGTGAACCGGTTTGCCTTTTCTGGTGAGAGGGCAAGATGGGGCAGGGTGAGGCCCATGCAGACCGTACATCAGCCCCCGGTCAGGGACCGGCAAGCCCCTTCCCAACTGGGCCCTCTGTGGGCCCATGCCCAGGCTTCTCCTGGGGTTACCTTCCACGTGGAGGCTGGCTGTGCTGCTGGACATCTCCGCCTCACACGTGTACCTGCCCGAATCCTTGGGTGAGGCTGCTCGGATGACTAGCAGGGCCCGCGAGCCTTCAGTGAGCAGCTCGTACTTCTGACTCTTGCGGATAGCCTTCTGGTCCTTAAGCCAGCGTACTGGGGTGCCAGCCCGCGACAGCTCGCAGCTCAGCACCGCATCCTCGCCCAGCGTGACCCGCTGGTCCTCCAGGGGCTTGGTGATGTCCGTGGGCCTCTCTGAGGGAAGCAGAGGCGGCTGCCCGTGAGGCAAGCCCATGGCCCCAGGGTGTACCCTTAGGGCAGGGCAGCCGTTGCCCAGAAATTCAGAGCCCTGGATTGCTGGAAGGCCCCGTGGTCCTGATGGGAGGGGTCCAGGGCAGGGAAGGAGACCACAGTCAGGCTCTCAGCATCGAGTCCTGAAGACTGAGAGTGTGGCCAGGCCAGTGCCGGCCGGGAGCTGAGTGTTAGCCATCCACACTGGTATGTATGCCAGAAGGGTGAGCTCAGAGATGCTGATGTGATTTCCCTGGCTCCATGGGCCACGAGCCCGGGGAGCTACCATGGCAGTCAGACCACGGATCAACGCCCCTGCTCCTACCCAGATACCAGATAATCTTGCCCTAGAGAGTAACCCCCACAGAAGACTCCGACCTGCCAGCAGGGGTTCTCACCAGGGGCTGTGACACAGTGCCCTGAAGCATACCCTGGTGGCTTCCCAGCCGTAGGGCCCCACTCCAGGCCACCAGGGGAAGGGCCCAAGCTCCGCGCCCCCACTGTGGACACAGCCCCTCCCACCCAGCCCGCAGTGCTCACCTTTGACGATGAGCGAGGCCTTGGAGGTGAGGTTCCCCACAGAGAAGACCACCTCACCAGCGTCACTCGGCAGGGCTTCCTGGACAGCCAGCATGTACTTGCGGCCGTGGCGTGTGGCCCAGAAGCGGTCAGAACTGCCCACCGGCTTCCCGCTCATTGTCCACATGGCCACACTGTCTGTGCTCTCATGGGACAGGATGCATTCGAAGCTGCAGCTCTGGCCCTCCAGCACCTCCACTGTCCTCAGTCTCTTGGTGATGCCCACGTGGAGGTCTGCAGGCCACAGGAGATAGCCATCATGCTGGCTAGGCTTGCAGACACCTGCCCCTCCAGATCAGTGCCATTGAGTTCAGAGCAGGCCCAGGCCAGACCCCAGGGTGGAGACACCATGCTTCTGCACCTCCCACTCCTGGAGGGCCTGCTGCCCCTCTAGGCAATTGCCCCCTTGGCCTCCAGCCGACCAAAGCCTGATGTTTGGGTGACCAGAGCTGTTAGTTCCATTAGGGTGGCCACCTTCCTGCAGCCTACAGAACAGCATGCAGAGAACAAGCTCCATCTACACAGTCACCAGCTCAAATGTTCCAGAAGAGAAAGGATAGATGGCCCAGTGGAGGGTGTCTGCCTCTAGAGCAAACACACCATACCACCCTCCCCCCTTTACTGCTTCATCGCAAACCCTGGCCAGACTGTCGGGGACCCACCACCGGGTGACAGGGTGCAGACCTGCAGTGCACACAGTGAGACAAAAGGACTGGAGTCGTCCAGTCAGGAGAGCTGTGCACACAGGAGTCAGGTGTCTGCCCTGTAGCTGAGGAACAAGGCTCCGGTTGTGAGGGACATCTGAGGGGAACTGGTGTCCAAGGGGGCAAGTGCCAATGCCATCCTGCTGGCTGGTGACCTATACAGCATGGCTAGCCTTAACCACGATACACTGCAACGTGGCCTGCCCACAACCCTTCACCTGGCTGAGACCATATGGTCTGGGAGCCCTTCCAGGGCATCACCCACTTTACATCTCAGCCTCTGCCACTTGCCACCTCCAGGACACGCCCCTGACTGTCCCCTTGGTGGCCTGGCACCTGCTACACAGATCCCCTGGTGCTGAATGAATGTCTCCAGCCTCTGTCGAATCCCTATCAAGTGTCCGCGGCTTTGCTCCCCTCCCCACTGCTGCACCCAAGGCCCCCAGGACCGCATCTAGCCCTCTCCTCCCAGAGCCTGCCCTGACCTCTGCAGGCTCAGCAAGACAGCCCCTACCCTTGGAAAATGGGCGGGACCGATTGGAGGCGGGACCGATTGGAGGCGGGACCGATTGGAGGCAGGACCGATTGGAGTTGGTCCCAAGCCCACGCCCCGCCCGCAGCACCCGTGCCCGCCCGGAGACGCCCTGACTGGCCACGCACCGTGCACGCTGACCAGTGAGCGGGTCTCCTCTGAGCCCACGCTGCAGGTGTAGAGGCCCGCGTCGTTCCGGCTCAGGTCGTGCACCACTAACCCGCGCATGCCTGCTGTTTGCAGGAAGTCGTACTTGTGGCTAGGGCCAAGCTCCACGCCGTCCTTGTGCCACACCACGCGGGCTTGGGGGTCCGAGACCTCGCACTTCAGGGCCAGCGTGCCCTGCTCTTCTGCAGACACGTCGTCCAGAGCCTTCAGGAACACCACCGGCTTTGCTGGGGGAGGGATTGAGCAGATGAGCCAGTGAGCAGCCACCTCCGCTGCAGGGAACCCAGCGCCTGTCCCGGCTAGAGCCTCACAACCGCGCAGGTACGCCTCACCTTTGACCTCCAGGCGGGCAGTGGCTGACACCTTGGGGGAGGAGACGCGCACGATGCCGGCGTCCTTCTGCCGCACGCACTTCAGTACCAGCGTGTGGCAGTGGCCCTCGTGGGAGATCTCGTGGAAACTGTCGTTGTACAGAGGCACGCCATTGAGTGACCACTCCACATCCTCGTCCTCGTGGGACAGCTCACATGAGAAGCAGGCACGGCTATCCTCCGTGACCTCGGCGTCCTGCGGTGGCTGCATCACCGTCACCTCGCGTACTGCCAGGAGAACAGGGGCGCTTCAGCACCCGCCACCCTGCCTCCCCACACCCTTTCCTAGAGGCGGCCCTCTGCGCCTGTGCACCGAACCTTCCACGGTGACCTGGGCACTGCTCTGAGCGCTGCCCGCCTGGCACCGGTAGACGCCAGCGTCGGCAGGCGAGAGCCGGAGAATGCGCAGTTCGGCCATGTGGCCCTCCATCCTCATCTTGAACTTGTCCGACGGCGCCAGGGGCATGTCCTCCTTGTACCACTGCACAGCCTTGGGGGGCGGCTTGAAGTCACAGGACAAGACCACGGACTGCTGCTCGCGCCCAGCCTTGGGCTCCAGCGGACGCGTGAGTACCATGGGGATGTCTGCAGCGGGAGGGGAGGAGCAGCGTCACCAGAGGGCCAGACTGGAGAGGGAAACCCCAGACGCCCTGCCCAGTCCGTGAGAATGGCTCACTTTCACCCGCTGCCGTCCGCCGATTGCACACGCTCACCTGAGACCACCAGACGGGCGGTGGAACGTGACTTGCCGATGGTGAAGTGCACCGGCCCAGTCATGGTGGAGTAGGTGCGCCGCAGCGTGAGCCGGTGCACTGTGCCCTCCTGCTCCATGCCTACGTCTGCGCCTGCCTGTAGTACCGTCTTCCCCAGGAGCCACTTGGGCGGCCGCACCGAGGGGATGGAGGTTTCACACTCAAACCATGCAGGGGCAGGCTCCATCACAGTCACGTCCTCCAGCCCCCGCACTATGGTGATGGATTGCTCTGTGGGTGAGGGGTGGGTCACTGGCGAGGTCGTGAAGGGAGGGCCTCCAGCTTCACCCCTGCAGGCTCCTCGTCCTCCCTGGGAACAGACCGTGTCCCCCACACACCTGCTCGAATTCAGGCCAAAAGGCAGGGGAAGCAATAGAGGCCTCGATTCACCCTCTGACAGAGCTGCCCAGGCCCTGCTCGTACCTTCCACAAAGAAGTGGGCGCTGGTCTTAACATTGCCAGCGTCACATGTGTACATATCCTCGTCATCGGGTTGCACGTCGTTGATGACCAGCTTGCGGTAGAGGCCGTCACTGACCATCTCATACTTGGGCCCTGACCGCAGTTCCACGCTGCCCTTGAGCCACCGCACTTGGGCGCTGGCCCGCGACATCTGGCACTCCAGCATGCCACGGTGCTTCTCCATGGCTATCTTGTCCCGCAGTGGACGCAGGATAGCCACTGGTAGTTCTGTGGGTAAGCAGGGCGAGGTCAGGGCACCACTCAGCACTCCCAATGGCCCCAGGGCCAGAACCTGGCGTGTGCAGCCTCCAACCAGCCGGGCTGACCACTGCCATCCATTCATTGGGGCCAAGAGGAGGCTAGGCCAAGTCACCCTCCGGCTGGGCTGGGACCCACTCAGTACAACTACACGAGGAAAGTGGGCACCCCTGCACACTGGACTCTGCCCCCCGGCCCCACACCGTGCCAATTCAAGCATCAGGCATCCTCTGCTGCCCCACCCCTCGCACCCTGCCCGGCCCTCACACACACACCCCACCCCCATCCCCACTCCCACATCCAGCAAACTCTAGCCCCCCACACCCTTGCCCAGCAAGTCCATAGACCTCCCCTCCCATGTATGGCATGGCCACTTTGTCCCTGGCCACCAAGGCAGGCTGGCGCTCACCATTTGCCATGGCCTCACACCCCTTCTCTCCGGCACTTCTGTAGTCCCAGGAGAAAGAATTCACTGGTATCTCTATTTTAAACAGGGGAGGAGACCCGCCCTCACACCCCTAAGGCTGCCTCCCTCAGAATGCCTGTCCTCCTGCTAAGGAGGCAACACCCTCTTTCCTTCCTCCTGGATCATTGCTGCTCTTGTGGGCTGCGGCCAGGGGGAGCCACAGACCTGGCCTGGAACAGCTGGCCAGTCAGCCCTGTAAGGCCCGGTGCACATGCGTGTGCACACACACCCCGGCAGGCCCCTCACCTTTCACTCGGAGCTGAGCTCGTGATTCTGCACTTTCGGCTACAAACTTTATTTCCCCTGCGTCTTCTGCCAGGACCCTCCGGTAGATGAGAGTGTATGTCCTTCCTGGGAACACAGGTCACTAAGCACTGGGGGCAGGGGGCCTGGAACAGGAGGGGGAGATGCCCTCCTGCCGAACCCCCCAAACCACACCTTCCTGGCGGATGCGCACGTTGTCACTGGGCCGAAGCTTACTGCCCTCCCGGAACCACTGGGCAGGCACCTCGTCGTGGGAGACCTCACAGGAGAAGGTGGCACCCTCCTTCTCCATCACCTCCACATCCACCAGGGGCCTCACGATCTGGACATTGCGGCCTGGGGCAGAAAGCAAGGCTCTGCCATGCCCGGATGCACGGAGCTGCTCCCTACCCAGCCTGCTGAGGGATACCCAGCAAGGGCAGAGCCCAGGAGCTAAGCACCTGGCTCAGGTCACATGGGGGCAGGAGGTTCTCCTGGCCACCCACCAGACCCTGACCCCTACCCTGTCCAGCCCTCACCTTGCACCTTCAAGGAGGCTGAGCTCTGAGCATCGTGGGCATCACACACATACAGGCCCTGGTCCCCAAGCTCACAACAGTAAATGATGAGACGCCTGCAAGTGTCCTGGGCCACCATGCCCACCGTCTTGCCCACCCTCAGCTCCACACCGTCCTAAGAAGGAATGAGTCTGGGTCAGGCCCTGGGGCTGCCCATGGTAAGGTCCCATCCCTGCCTGCCCAGGTGAGAGGCAGGAGGGAACAAGGGAGTCCCGGGGCTGGCGTTACCTTCAGCCAGTGCACATCCACATTGGGGCGCGACAGCTCACACTCCAGGGTCACCTTGTCCTTTTCCGTGGCCACCACATCCTGCAGCGGGCGGCTGAACCTCACAGGCAGCTCTGTGGAGGCGGGAGGGGAGAGGTGAGTAGCAGGCCCGGAGGTGCCTGGAGGTGGCAGGGGCAGGGGCGGGGCCTGAGCAGGATGGAATCACACAGCTTGTTTTAGGAACGAGTCTCCTCCTCCACGGGATTCCACGACCCTGGGTCCCCGCCAGGCTCCCTGAGCCACCTTGGGATGGGGGCTGCACAGTCTGCCGTGGGTCCCGCCCACGCCCACGCACCGGTGACCAGGAGCTGCGCTGACGTGTGCACGCCCTCAGCCTTGAAGGCGATGAGGCCAGAGTCCTGAGGCCGCAGTCTGGAGAGTGTGAGGGTGTGGGTGGGGCCACGCACTTCCAGCTGGCATGTGGGCCCCTCTTGGAGTCTCAGGCCGTCGCGCGTCCAGCTTCCCTCCACTTCGGTATGTGACAGCTCCACTTCCATGGTGGCTGTGCCCTGCTCCGGGGCCTCCACCGCCTGCAGGCCCCGCACGAGGAGGACCTGGCGCACTGCAGGAAGTAGGTGCACGCGGGGGCAGGGGCTGGGTGAATCCCTGCGCCAGAACCCCGGACCTCGGCCAGCCCCCACTTACTTCACCAGGGGACCCGGGGGCAGCCAGCCAAGTGCCTGGAGGAGAGGCCCACCCCTACGCCCAGCTCTCCCTGCTCCATGCCCCACCGCAGACTGAGGCCCCTCCACTCACTTTCCACTGTGAGCTTGGCCTGTGTCTTGTCGTCCGGTGTCTCACAGCCATAGAAACCGCGGTCTGCGAAACTCACACTGCGAAGAACCAAGTGGTGGCTCACGCTCTCAGCGTGGATCTCCACATTCTCGCCCTGCACCAGAGTCACAGCATTCCGCGTCCACCTGACTTCAGGCCATGGCCGTGTCAGCTCTACCTCCATGGTTACTGAGCTTCGCTCCTCCACTGTCTGCGGCTCTAGCTTCTTTTTGAACAGCACTGGTGCCTCTGGGGTCACAGGAAAGCGAGATCATTGCAGTGACCATTGCCACTGGGGAAAACCTGGACATCGAGCACCCACCTGCCCCTTGTCCCCTAGTAGAGCTGCCCCCACCAGACTCAGTCTGACTCCAGGCTGGGCATGGCCTTGGCCAGACTTGGGCCCAGCTGTGCACCTGCCCAGGTAGGATTTGATGGAAGGAAACCTAGGCTTGGAGAGGCTGCTCTTTGCCCAGTCCTCCCACAGCCTGCTGCTCTGCTCTGAATAACCCTGCCCACCCCAGGGCCTGGAACTCCTAAGTGTGACCATGACCAGCAGGATCCGAAGGCAGAGAACTGGTGAGACAAGAGGATGCTGAGCCCCCAGACCAGCTGCACCAGCCATGTGGCCTTGAAGGAAGCCCAGGACACTCACTTGTCAAGGGCCATGAAACACACTCATGTGGGCCTCCCAGTCCCAGGCTGTACCATGATCTCCCCCAAAACCGAATCTACCTATGTTACTCCCTTATTCAATAACCTGGCAATGGCTGCCACTTACCCTCAGGTGAAGTCCTTGGTTCAGCCAGCAAAGCTCATCCCCACCTCCTGCCTCTGCTTGCCCTGGCTGCCCACTCCAGTCCCTCCCACCTCGCCATCCATGGGGCTCATCATGGGACACCTCCTCCAGGAAGCCTCCTGGACTGCCTCAACCTTTACCCAGGTGTCCCCTACAGGTGTTACTTTCTCCCCTTCAGTGAAGGTGCCCTGCCCCTGAGCCCACCAGAGTCTCCTTGCTGCAGCTGACCAACCCAGTGACTCTGAGGGCAGCCAAGCGAGTTGCACACAGGCCAGCAATAGGATACCATCCGGGAAGCAGCCCTTGGGGAGGCCCTCCCTGCCATGCCACTCTCGAACCTCGGACCCGGAGAGCAGCGGTGGACCTGACACCCTCAGCCTCTGCGGTGATCTGGCCAGCGTCCTCTAGGGTCAGGCCCGAAATGGTCAGGCTGTGGCTGGCGCCAGTCTGCGAGATGAGAAACTTCTCACTGGGTTGCAGCAGGGCGCCATCCCGGGACCAGGTGACTGCCACATCACTGGGGGTCACCACACACTGGAAGGTGGCATCCTGGCCCTCCTCCGCCACAGCGGCACTCAGCCCCGACATGAACTTGACCACTCGGGGAGCTGTGGACAGAGGCTCCATTTGAGAGCAGGCAGGAGGGCAGGGGCCCCAGGCTGCACACCTGCTGGAAGACACCTCTTCCAGAACCCCAGCGTGCCACATACCACTGACTGTGAGGCTCGCGCTAGTGTGGTCATCACGGCTCTCGCACACATACTCCCCGGCGTCCTCCTGCCGCAGGCCCAACACGGTGAGCGAGCGCAGGGGGCCCACGGCCGCCATCTGGAAGCGCTTGCCAGCCCTGAGCTGTGTGCTCCCTCGGCGCCACACCACGTCAGCCTGTGCTGGGCTCAGCCCGCAGGTGAGTGTCACGGTGCCTCCCAGCTCTCCACTCACAGGCTCCAAGGGCTGACAGAACCTGGCAGCCACCTCTGTGGGAAGGGAGGGCATGTTAGCTGAGCAGGGCTCTGGCACTGGGTGAGCTCTGCGCTGACCATCGTGTGCCCCCAGCCCCACGCAGCCCCGCATGGGGATGCCACCTGCACCACCTCATGCACACCCCCAGCACACACAGGGTTCCCAGAGGAACTTTCTTCCTCCACCCCACTGACCTTCCACCTGCACTGGGAAGTCCTGGCCCTGGGCGCCCACACGGCAGCTGTACACGGCACTGTCCAGGGGCTGTGCACCGCACACTGTGAGTGTGTGCATGTCCCCCAGGCTGGTCATCTGGTGCCGCTTGCTGCGGTGAATCTCCACGCCGTCCTTGAGCCACGTCACCGTGGCCACGGATGGCGTGGCCAGCGTGGTGGTCAGAACGATGTCCTCATGTTCCCTGACAACCACAGGCTCCCGGCGACTGGGCCTCTCCAGGGCTGGGGGTTCAGGCTCCGGCTCTGGGGGGGAGTCACTGAGAATGAGAGAAGGGCCCTCCTACACGACCTGGGCTCTGTCCCCACCCCAAGCCTCATGCCAGGAGAAGACCTGAAATGGAGCGGCCCCAAGCTCCTACTGCTCCCAACAGCCCAGGCCATCCAGCCCGCCACCCTTGCCTCTCTGCTGAGCACAGGCCACCTGCCAGGCACCTGGCAGGTTTCCAGAGGAGCTGCCTGGGGCCACAGGTTCTATCCCACCAAGAGCTAAGAGCCAAGATCCCTGCTCAGGAAGATGCTGCAGGGAGGGGGGGCTGACAGTTCAGATTGACTCTGAGCACTCTAAAAGGCAGTGGGGAGCAGAGCCAAGAGGACAAGTAGATGAGGACAGTCTAGGTAGGGGAACACTAGGGCAGAGGCTAAGAGGTGTGGAACACCCTGAATGCCTCCAGCTGCCGAGCGCGGGGACAGAGACCCAGGCCAAGAAGGGGAGGAGGGAAGGCCCCCGGAGGGGGCCCAGAGGATCCCTTTGCAGTCAGACCAAGGGAAGCACTTGGAAAGACCATTCTGGCTTCAGGGTGGGGACAGGTGTGTGACAGCTACTCTGGGGATAAGGACAGTGTTAGCCCCCTCAGGACACTGAAACCCAGCAATGTCATTAGCTCCTATGAGGTGTGGGTACAGGTAGCACACCAACCTGGCCTAGGCCCAGGCTGGATGGGCATCTGAACATTAGGACAGGCCCACAGGGCTGACCTACAGATAGCTGGTGTTAGGTGAGGCAGGTCTGGGCTCCACAGCTGCGCAATGGGCCTTAAAACAGGAACTATGTGCTCACTGACCCCACACAGAGAACAGCCACTTCCACAGACCACAGGCCTCAGGAACGTGCAGATGCCTAAGAAAGTCTCAGTGGCAGGTTTGTGTCGTGGAAAATGGAGATGTGGCATAGAAGGGCAGGAATTTGGGCAACAGATGCTGAGAAACTCCTGGACTAGGGGCCGAGGTGGCTACACACTGACCAAAGGGCCTCAACAATGGAGAAGTCTTCTACGGGTATGTCAACAGACAACCCAGCATAGGAACAACACACACCTGCCACCATCCTGATTTGTCAGGTACTCAGCTCCCTGCCGAACTACAGACCCACCTGTGACGTCCAGGCGGAAACAGACCTTCTGGCCCCCGGCCTCACAGCTGTACTCGCCGGCATCCGCCTTCCCCACCTGCTGCACCACCAGCCGCCTGGTGCAACCCTTGGCCTCGACATGCACTTTTGAGCTGGAGCTCAGCTTCTTCCCGTCCTTGTACCACGTCACCTCCGTCTGGGCCTGGGCCACCTCGCAGCTCAGCGTGGCACTGGCCCCCGCCTCGGCCTGCACCTCACTGCGTGCTGGCTGCTCCTTGGCAAACACCACCGAGGGCTCTGAGGACAGGGAGGGACACACAAGGTCAAAGACACCATCTGAGGATGGCGACACTGGGAAAAGAAGGACTAAATAGGGCGTTAGGAGGTCTGGAAGCTTCTTCAGGCTCTGCACCAGCTGTGTGGCCTGGAGAAGCACCACCGCCTTCCAACAAGTAACAGTGCATCGGTGCATCGGCCACTGCAGGACAGGGCTCTTCTAGGTGGGGACAAGATCAAGATTCTGTGACACCCAGATGCACAGATGGCTTCTGTGTCCCCGGAAGGAAGGAAGGGCGTCCCGAAACAACCACAACACGGACAACCCGAGGTTCATTCTTGAAGGCATTCCAAGAATGATTGTGTGGCTGAAATCTCCCCTACCAGGTTCAAAGAAATTCAAACATCTCTGACATGGCAGAACACTCATGTGATGCTGGCTGACATCATCTGGAAGCTGCTTGAACACCCAAAAGCATATTCCCATGTCTCAAGGTGAGAGACATCTGATCTACTTGAGACCCCAAGGGCCAGGCAGAGCCAGAGGCCTGGCCAACAAGGAACACCCGGAGCATTACCACATGGAAACACTACTCCGGGTACACAAGAGGGGCCCCCTCCCCTCCATGCACACCTTTCCCACCCAGTCTCCCTGGGCACAGCCACGGGCATGCACACGGGAGGTGGGAGGATGGGAGACATGAAGAGATGAGGTCTAATGGAAAGACCCCCTGTCACGGCTATACGCCAGTCACAAAATCCCCTTGGGACAGGGATAACTTGGCATACACACGCCCCCTCCACGTAACTGACCTGTGACGCCCAGGCGGAAGGAGACCTTCTGGCCCCCGGCCTCACAGCTGTACTCGCCGGCGTCCGCCTTCCCCACCTGCTGCACCACCAGCCGCCTGGTGCAGCCCTTGGCCTCCACGTGCACTTTTGAGCTGGACCTCAGCTTCTTCCCATCCTTGTACCATGTCACCTCCGTCTGGGCCTGGGCCACCTCGCAGCTCAGCATGGCGCTGGCCCCAGCCTCGGCCTGCACCTCACTGTGTGCTGGCTGCTCCTTGGCAAACACCACCGAGGGCTCTGGGGACAGGCAGGGAAACACAGAATCAAAGACACAGTGATACAATTCCAAATACCATCTAATTCAGGATGGCGGCACTGAGGAAAAAGGGACTAAATGGAGACTGGAGGACTAGAACCTTCTGCTAGCTCTGCCCTCAGCTGTGTGGCCTGGAGAAGCCCCACTGCCTTCTGGCAACAAGTAACAATGTATCTGTGCATCTGTCAGGGCCCCATTGGGCTGTTCCAGGTGAGGCCATTCCAGGTGGGGACGCTGGGAAAGACCTCCCCTGGTATACACTCCTCCAGGAGACCATCGGCGGGGTCATGAAGCATGCACTCCTCGACTTCGCTAGGTGACACTTTTATTTATCGTTTGTTAAAATCTGTATGGCATGAATTAATGGTAAATTTTGGCAAACATTATTTCTGGATTTGTAACGTGAAATTTTGTCAAACCTTTATTCTGTATTTACTGAGATAACCACATCATTGTTTCATTCAACCTGTTAATGTCTCACTTCATATTAATCTGCTTATGTTTCTAAGGCTAAGTCAGCCTTGCATTCTGGGACTATAACCTTCAGCATTGTGTATTATTTTCTTCATATATTGCAGAATTCAGTGCACTAATACTTATCTAGGATTTTGCCTTGATAACTAAATAGAGTGGCCTGCCATTTTAATTACTGTTATGTTCCTCATCATAGTTGGTATCCAGTTACATTATCTACAGGAAACCACTTGGAGAATGTTTCTCCTATTCTCTAGAAGGACCTCCATGAACACGGAATACTTTCTTTCTAGACTATGTCATATGATTTCCCAGTAGAACCACGGGGCTTAGACCTTAATGACAATATTATTTATTGTGTCTCCATTTACTTAACAGGTTATAGGGCTATTGGAATTGTCTAAATCTTCTTGTGTCACTTTTGACAGAGTTTTCTAGGAACTGGCCAACTTGTCAAAACTTTTCAGTGAAATTAATTGCCATAAAACAGTTTGTCATATTCTCTTAAGTTACCATTTGACAAAGATACAGAGTGAGTTTTCCAGCCCCTATGCACATGCCCGACTGCTGGATGGTGAGAACAGCGAACTATTGTGTGGGCACCTAGAGGTCAGCGCAGGACTGCAGGCACTGGGATGTGACACGAAGACCCTCTACTGGAAGGGAAATAAGTTTGCTTCGCAGACTTCTCCGTGAACCAGCCAGGGAGGCACGAAGACACTAGCATTAGGAAAATTCTGTAAAATAAATACTGTTTTCTGAGGTAGTGGCTGCTGTTATAACAGGAACTCATCTTTAACACCGTGTGGTGATACAGTGTAAGCTGCTTATTTGTTTCGATTTCTAAATTTACGAATCAAACTCCAAGAAGAACAACACAGACTATCCTAACCGAACACAAAGGAAAACAAGATTTTCTTTCAAAAAAGCATTCTGAACTGCACCGGTGCTTACCACTGGTGATTAACTACCAATACGGAGCTCCTTTTTTACTAGTCACAGGCACTGCCACAAAACACAGGCCTAGAACTTAGTACACAGAGTGAAAAGAGGAAAAAGTCTCCCTGAACGCCTAAAAGCATGATTATAGAAATTTTATTTTCAGGACAATTCCAAGTACATTGCATGGCTGGAATGCCCCCTATTTTGGTTCAATGAAACTCAAACAGTTCTCACTAGAAAGAACCGTCATGCAGCATTAGGTGAGGGAAAAGGGAACTGCCAGAGCATTCAACAGAAAGACCTCACGGAGTCCGGGTCAAGAGACACCTGGTCTACCTCAAACCCCAACCATCAGGTGGAGGCAGAGTCAGGAGACAGGGAACAACAGGAAGATTCTGGACTGCTGCTGGCGACGTTTGGTGAAGCACTATTACATGGAAACACCGCTTGAGGTAGACGAGATGACCCTGACGCATACATACCCTTCCCCTCCAGTCCCCTGGGCTCAGCACAGGAACAAGACCAGGACGGGGAGGTTAAGAGGGGATGTAAAGAGATGAGATCTAACTGAAAAACCACCTGGGTCCGTCTGGGCTATAGGCCAGCCTCATCCGTACCACAAAACAAGACTAATGTAGTACCAAAAAGCACTGACCTGCGACGTCCAGGCGGAAGGAGACCTTCTGGCCTCCGGCCTCACAGCTGTACTCGCCGGCGTCCGCCTTCCCCGCCTGCTGCACCACCAGCCGCCTGGTGCAGCCCTTGGCCTCCACATGCACGTTAGAGCTGGAGCTCAGCTTCTTCCCGTCCTTGTACCACGTCACCTCCGTCTGGGCCTGGGCCACCTCGCAGCTCAGCGTAGCGCTGGCCCCCGCCTCGGCCTGCACCTCACTGCGTGCTGGCTGCTCCTTGGCAAACACCACTGAGGGCTCTGCGGGCAGGGAGGGAAACACAATGTCAAACACACCATCTGAGGATGGCGACGCTGGGAAAAGAAGGATGAAATAGGGCATTAGGAGGTCTGGAAGCTTCTTCAGGCTCTGCACCAGCTGTGTGGCCTGGAGAATCACCACCGCCTTACATCAAGTAACAGTGCATCGGTGCATCGGCCACTGCACGACGGGGCTGTTCCAGGAGGGGACGCTGGCGAAGCCGCCCCTGGGTACTACTCCTCTAGAGGCGGACCTGCGGGGTCACGGGGCACGCGCTACCCCACTTTCCCGGACGACTAGGAGCTTTTTCTGTAAGGTTATTCGGAGGACGTTCTCTGCAGTTCATGGAAACTCCAGGGGCTCCGTGCTCCGCCTGCGCTTAGTGTTGTCATCTTGGGGTGATCTGGTGGGGGTGCTGCTACCCCCGGCGGTTTCCTCCTTCCTTGTCCGACGGCTAATGACGGGGAGCACTTCTCTCCGCCCTGCGGCTGCCGCTGCTGTTTGCTCTTCTGTGGTGACGCTGGTCACGTCTTTTGCCCTTTAGCAATAGCGCTGTATTCCCTCCTCCATTCGTGTCAAGGCACACTCACCCACGTGTGTAAGTGTCAGGGCATGACACTGTGCGTTTTGTTAAGTATGTTCCCCAGTGTGTGACTTGCACTTTCACTCTCTTACGGAATCTTCTGATGAATCCAAGCTTTTATTTCTAATGCAGTCAAATATGTCCATCTTGTTCTAATGTGCTTAGGGGATTTGTGTTCCATTCAAGAAATCTTTCCTTACCCTAAATCTTTAAGTGACTCATGTGATCATCTGAAGGGTATGGTGTTAGCTTCCACACTGAGATCTCTAACCCCCCAGAAGGTGACTTTTGTGTGTAGCATTAATTACCAGTACATATTCTCCCATAGGGTTAAAAGGTCCAAGTACTGTTTACGAACACAGCATCCCTTCTCTACTTCTTGCATAAACACTCAAGTAAGAAATTAGAGGGCGGCTGTGGTCCACCTGTGCGGGGATCTCTTTCGGAGCCCACTATTCTGTTCCTGTGATCTGATCGCTTTCCCTTCACTGAGTCCCCATTGCCTTCATTAACTGTAGCGTTACGATTATTCCTGATATCTGGCGCAGCAAATGCTCACGTTTTGCTTTTCTTCAAGAGAAAAGTGTAGTGGCTGTTCTTTGCCTTTTGATTCTGCTTGTTATTTTTCAATCCACCCCTAAAAAATGTGTTTCGATTTTGATTAATGGGCATCTTTGACATTTTCCATGGATTCCTATCCATCTATTCTATCTCAAAAGTGTTTAATCATTTCCCTGCACAGAACCTCTTAGCACCTTTTATCACACTTGGAGTTAGAAATGAAAGTTTTGATGCTACTCCAATTCTTTTAAAATCTCATTTCCAAGTGTTTCGTGCTGGTACATATAGAAATATTTTCTGCATATTGACTTTTTACACAGTAATCATTCTTAAGAGTCTTATCTGGTCTAATGATTTCTCTCTGGGATTTTCTGAGTTTGTAATCACAACATCAGTGAATTCCACATTTATATTTTCCAAATTTTATGCCTCTTATTTCATTTTCCTCATTACACTACTCAGTGATTACAGTGGCCTAATGGTCTACAGTTAAAGCTTCCAAGGCTCACTTTATGTGTGATGTTATTCATGTTTCCTGTGGAACCAGTTACCAAATCAAGAGCACTTTTATACAGGTTGTTAAGAATTTTATGGCCGAATTGATGGTAAATTTTATCAAACATTTTTTTCCCGGATTTACGACATTAAATTTTAATCAAACACTTTTACTCTGTATTGAGATAATTGGATCATTTTTTACTCAGTCTGTTGATGTCAAGCTGTATATTAATCTAATGCTTCTGGCAAAGCAAACCTGCGATCCCTGACGATGGCTTCCATCATAGCATAGCATCCTCTTGGTATATTGCTGAATCCATCCATTCTGCTAATAATTTACTTATGATTTTGTCCCTGATTCCCATAATAGATTGTCCTATCATTTAATTCCTCCTCCTTTTCTCTTCAGATTTTGGAATCAATGTTGCGTTTTCTATATAAAGTGTGTTATGGAGAGTACCTCCTTTTTCTATTCAATAGAACAGTTTTCATGAGCATGGAGTAACTGTTTTTCAGAATATTTGATATAGTTTACCAAAGAACTCCTGGACTTAAGACTTTATTATCAGTTCCATTTATTTAAAAGTCATAGAACTATTTGAATTTTCTGTATTTTTGGGTCAGTTTTCATATAGTTTACCAGGAATTAGACAAACTCACAACCTTTCAAAGTTGCCATAAAATATTGTGCCACATACTCTTAAAAATAACATTTCACGGAGATACACAGTGGAGTTTTTGATATCTATACACACCCACAAATCATTATATACTGATGAAATGTCAATCTGTTAGGTGTTGGCATCTAGGAGTCAGCGTGTGATGGAAGCTCACCCCTGTTTGGTATAAAGACTCTTAACAAAGGGAAGATCATTTGACTTTTAGACTTCTCTGCATATCAGTCAAGGAGACACAGCTACACACTGACCAGCAGGACATGCTATAAAAATAAATAGTACTAAAAAGCTTCTGTACAGGAAAGGATACCATCAGTAGAAGAAAAAGACATCCTACATTATGAGAGAATATATTCATAAATAACATATCCGATAAGGGGTTGACATCCAAATTATATAAAGAGCTCACACATCTCAACATATAAAAAGCAAATAAGCCAATTAAAAAATGGGCAGAGGGAGAGAATTCTGGGAAGATGGTGGCATGAGCAGGGCTGCGGAAATCTCCTCCCGAAACCATATATATTTGTGAAAATATAACAAATAGAACTATTCCTAAAAAGAGACCAGAAGATACAATACAACAGCCAGGCTACAGCTACACCTGCAGAACTCAGTGCCTCACGAAGCGGGTAAGATACAAAGCCGCAACCCGGCGGGACCCGAGCACTCCTCCACCTGAGTGCACTGGCGAGAGGAGAGGATTCAGAGTGGGGAGGGAGTGGAAGCACAGGCCTGCCAAATAACCAGCCCTGGTGATCTGCATCAGAAGCACTGACACACATCGTGTGGTGTATCGGAGATTAGGAAAACAGAAGTGCAGGATCCAAGACGGAGACAAGAAGCAGGTCCCCTCTGCCGGCTCCCCAGGACAAAAGAAAAACAGGCGCTTTGTTTTTCTTGTTGCTTTTTGTTTTGTTTTTTGTTTTTAGTTTCTTTTTGTTTTGAAATCTTAAAGAGACAAGGCCCCAACAGCAGAACAAAATCGTCCCAGTGCACTCAGCCCAGCAGGCTGGGCGTCTTGCGGAATTTCGGACCCCATGGCCAGCAGCTGGGCAAAGCAGCCACACCGAGGCTTCCCACAGTAATCAGCAGCCTCCCATTCGTTCCCCCCCCGCAACCCCCGGCCAGCGCTGCAAAGGGTCCAGGAGCCTCCCCTGCTGCGGAACAGTGGAGGAGCGGCCCCACCCACAGCATCCTCACACAATCTACATCTGGAAGGCGTGCAGCTAAGTGGGAAGGACCCCAGAATGCACATCAAGGGCTGGAAAGCACCAAGGGGACCAGAAGGCACCCAGCGAGACTTCAAACCCCCGTAACGCTATAGGCTTGGCTGAGGGCGACCCCACACACAGGCAGCTCCGGGGATTATCCCAGAGACTGTCTCCTGGTGGGCGAGAAACCAGTTCAGGCCCCAGAGAAGGGCAAGGAGAACAAGCAGGAAGGGACTTTGTTCTCCCAGCTGACACTCGTGGCACCTACCAGCGATCACTTCTATCACCATGAAAAGACAGAGGAATATGGTCCAGACAAAGATTACCCAGACAATCCTAGAGAGAGGGCCTGATGGGATAGATTTATACAATCTTCCTGAAAAGGAATTCAGAATAAAAGTCACAACCATGCTGATGGATCGACAGAGAAATATGCAAGAGCTAAGGGAGGAAGTGAGGGAAGTGAGGAAAGACAATGCAGAAATCAGACAAGTGATAGACGGGCTTAAGAGCAGAATGGATGAGATGCAAGAGACTGTTAATGGAATAGAAATCAGAGAACAGGAATACAGAGAAGCTGAGGCAGAGAGAGATAAAAGGATCTCTAGGAATGAAAGAATATTAAGAGAACTGTGTGACCAATCCAAACGGAACAATATTCGCATTATAGGAGTACCAGAAGAAGAAGAGAGAGAAAAAATGACAGAAAGTGTCTTTGAAGAAATAATTGCTGAAAACTTCCCCAAGCTGGGGAAGGAAATAGTTTCTCAGTCCATGGAAGCCCAAAGATCTCCCAACACAAGGGACCCAAGGAAGACAACACCAAGACACATAATAATTAAAATGTCAAAGATCAAAGATAAGGACAGAGTATTAAAAGCAGCTACAGAGAGAAAAAAGATCCCCTACAAAGGAAAACCCATCAGACTATCATCAGACTTCTCAACAGAAACCTTACATGCCAGAAGAGAATGGCATGATATATTTAATGTAATGAAACAGAAGGGGCTTGAACCAAGAATACTGTATCCAGCCCGATTATCATTTAAATTTGAGGGAGGGATTAAACAATTCCCAGACAAGTGAAAGCCGAGGGAGTTTGCCTCCCACAAACCACCTCTCCAGGATATCTTAAAGGGACTGCTCTAGATGGAAGCACTCCTAAGGCTAGAAAGATGTCACCAGAGAAAATAAAATCATACTAATTAAAGCAGACCATCCAAATACTAACTAAAGGCAAAAAGTAAAATCAAGTATCCACAAAGACAGTCAAAGGAAATGTAAAAGAGTACAGAATAAAACACCTAGTATATAAGGAATGGAGGAGCAAGAAGAAAAAGAGAGAGAAATAAAGAACCATCAGACTGTGTTTATAATAGCTTAACAAGAGAGTTAAGTTAGACAGTTAGATAGTAAAGAAGCTACCCTTGAACCTTTGGTAACCACAAATCTAAAGCCAGCATTGGCAATAAGTACATATCTATCGATAATCACCCTAAATGTAAAAGGACTGAATGCACCAATCAAAAGACACAGAGTAATAGAATGGATAAAAAAAGCAAGACCCATCTATATGCTGTTTACAAGAGATTCACCTCACACCCAAAAATATACACAGACTAAAGGTGAAGGGATGGAAAAACATATTTCATGCAAACAACAAGGAGAAAAAAGCAGGGTGTTGCAGGACGTGTATCGGACAAAATAGACATCAAAACGAAGAAAGTAGGAAGAGATAAAGAAGGACATAATATAATGTTAACAGGGTCAGTCCAACAGAGGATATAACCACTATAAATATATATGCACCCAACACAGGAGCCCAACATATGTGAAACAAATATGAACAGAATTAAAGGACGAAATAGAAAGCAGTGCATTCATTTTAGGAGAATTCAACACACCACTCACTCCAAAGGACAGATCAACTGAACAGAAAATAAGTAAAGACACAGAAGCACTGAACAACACACTAGAACAGAAGGACCTAACAGACATCTACAGAGCTCTACACACAAAAGCAGCAGGATGCACATTTTTCTCAAGTGCACATGGAACATTTTCCAGAATAGACCACATACTAGGCCACAAAAAGTACCTCAGTAAATTCAAAAATATTTAAATTCTACCAACCAACTTCTCATATCACAAAGGTATAAAACTAGAAATAAATTGTACAAAGAAAACAAAAAGCCTCACAAATATATGGAGACTTAATAACATGCTCCTAAATAATCAATGGGTCAATGTCCAAATTAAAACAGAGATCAAACAATAGAGGGAGAAAATGACAACAACAACACAAAGCCACAACTTCTGCGGGACACAGCAAAAGCAGTACTAACAGGAAAAGTATATTGCAATCCAGGCCTATTTAAAGAAGGAAGAACAATCACAAATGAATAGTCTAAAGACACAATTATTGAAATTGGAAAAAGAAGAACAAATGAGGCCCAAAGTCACCAGAAGGAGAGACATAATAAAGATTAGAGAAGAAATAAATAAAATTGAGAAGAATAAAACAATAGAAAAAAATCAATGAAACCAAGAGCTAGTTTTTTGAAAAAATAAACAAAATAGATAAACCCCTAGCCAGACTTATTAAGAGAAAAAGAGAATCTACACACATAAACAGAATCAGAAATGAGAAAGGAAAAATCACAACGGACCACACAGAAATACAAAGAATTATAAGACAATACTATGAAAATCTATATGCTAACAAGCTGGAAAACCTACAAGAAATGGACAACTTCTTAGAAAAATACAACCTTCCAAGGCTGACCAAGCAAGAAACAGAAAACCTAAACAGACCAATTACCAGCAAAGAAATTGAATTGGTAATCAAAAAACTACCTAAAACAAAACCCCCGGGTCAGACGGATTCACCTCTGAATTTTACCAGACATATAGAGAAGAAATAATACCCATTCTCCTTAAAGTTTTCCAAAAAATAGAAAGGAGGGAATACTTCCAAACTCATTCTATGAGGCCAGCATCACTCAAATACCAAAACCAGGCAAAGAGCTCACCAAAAAAGAAAATTACAGACCAATTTACCTGATGAAGATAGATGCAAAAATACTCCACAAAATACTAGCAAACCGAATTAAAAAATACATCAAGGAGATCATACACCATGATCAAGAGGGATTCATTTCAGGGATGCAAGGATGGTACAACATTCGAAAATCCATCAACATCATCCACCACATCAACAAAAAGAACAAAACCACATGATCATCTCCATAGATGCTGAAAAAGCATTTGACAAAATTCGGCATCCATTCATGATAAAAACTCTCAACAAAATGGGTATAGAGGGCAAGTACCTCAATATAATAAAGGCCATATATGACAAACCCACAGCCAACATCATACTTAACGAGAAGCTGAAAGCTTTCATCTAAGATTGGGAACAAGACAGGGATGCCCACTCTCCCCACTGTTACTGAACATACTTCTGGAGGTCCTAGCCATGGCAATCAGACAAAATAAAGAAATACAAGGCATCCTGATTGGTAAAGAAGTCAAATTGTCACTATTTGCAGATGACATGGTATTGTACCTAGTGGAAAACCCTAAAGTCTCCACTCCAAAACTACTACAACTAATATCTGAATTCAGCAAAGTTGCAGGATACAAAATTAATACACAGAAATCTGTTGCTTTCCTATACACTAAAGATGAACTAGCAGAAAGAGAAATCAGGAAAACAATTCCATTCACAATTGCATCAAAAAGAATAAAATACCTAGGAATAAACCTAACCAAGGAAGTGAAAGACCTATACTCTGAAAACTACAAGACACTCCTAAGAGAAATTTAAGAAGACACTAACAAATGGAAATTCATCCCATGCTCTTGGCTACGAAGAATAAATATTGTCAAAATGGCTATACTACCTAAAGCAATCTACAGATTCAATGCAATCCCTATCAAAATACCAACAGCATTCTTCAATGAACAGGAACAAATAGTTCTAAAATTCATATGGAACCACAAAAGACCCCAAATAGCCAAAGCATTCCTGGGAAGGAGGAATAAAACGGGGGGTATTATGCTCCCAGACTTCAAGCTCTACTACAAAGCTTCAGTAATCAAGACAATTTGGTATTGGCACAAGAACAGACCCACAGACTAGTGGAACAGAATAGAAAATCCAAACATTAACCCAAACATATATGGTCAATTAATATATGATAAAGGAGCATTGGATATACAGTGGGGAGATGACAGCCTCTTCAGCAGCTGGTGTTGGAAAAACTGGACAGCTACATGTAAGAGAATGAAACTGGACTACTGTCTAACCCCATACACAAAAGTAAACTCCAAATGGATCAAAGACCTGAATGTAAGTCATGAAACCATAAAACTGTTAGAAAAATACATAGGCAAAAATCTCTTGGACATAAACATGAGCAACTTCTTCATGAACATATCTCCCCAGGCAAGGGAAACAAAAGCAAAAATGAACAAGTGGGACTATATCAAGCTGAAAAGGTTCTGTACAGCAAAGGACACCATCAGTAGAAAAAAAAGGCCATCCCACAGTATGGGAGAATATATTCATAAATGACGTATCCGATAAGGGGTTGACATCTAAAATATATAAAGAACTCACGCACCTTAACAAACAAAAAGCAAATAATCCAATTAAGAAGTGGGCAGAGGATATGAATAGACACTTCTCAAAGAAGAAATTCAGATGGCCAACAGGCACATGAAAAGATGCTCCACATCGCTAATCATCAGAGAAATGCAAATTAAAACCACAATGAGATATCACCTCACACCAGTAAGGATGGCCAACATCCAAAACACAAACAACAACAAATGTTGACGAGGATATGGAACCCTCCTACACTGCTGGTGGGAATGAAAATTAGTTCAGCCATTGTGGAAAGCAGTATGGAGGTTCCTCAAAAAACTTAAAATAGAAATACCATTTGACCCAGGAATTCCACTCCTAGGAATTTACCCAAAGAATGCAGCAGCTTAATTTGAAAAAGACAGATACACCCCTATGTTTATCGCAGCACTGTTTACAATAGCCAAGAAATGGAAGCAACCTAAGTGTCCATCAGTAGATGAATGGATAAAGAAGATGTGGTACATATACACAATCGAATATTATTCAGCCATAAGAAGAAAACAAATCCTATCATTTGGAACAACATGGATGGAGCTAGAGGGTATTATCCTCAGTGAAATAAGCCAGGCAGAAAAAGACACGTATCAAATGATTTCACTCATCTGTGGAGTATAAGAACAAAGAAAAACCTGAAGGGACAAAACAGCAGCAGACTCACAGAACCCAAGAATGGACTAACAGTTATCAAAGGGAAAGGGACTGGGGAAAAGGGGTGTGAAGGGAGGGATAAGGGGGAAAAAGGGCTATTACAATTAGCACACATAATGTGGTGGGGGTGGAGGTGGAGTGGGGGAAACAGGGAAGGCAGTATAACGCAGAGAAGACAAGTAATGATTATATAACATCCTACTACACTGATGGACAGTGACTGCAATGTGGCATGTGGTGGGGCTTAATAATAGGGGGAGTCTAGTAACCATAATGTTGCTCATGTAATTGTATATTAATAATAGCAAAATAAAATTAGAAAAAAATGGTAAAAGCAAAAAAAAAGTAAATATTAAATCCAGATGATGGATACATAGAGGGTCATTATATGCTATATATAGTTGACACTTTTCAAAATAAAAATCTAACACTTTAGGCAAAGGATAAGGAGATCCTAAATTAAAGAAGTTATAGTGAAAGTGGAGATGAGAAGGAGGCCATGAGAGAGAAAAAAAATACTACTTTACGAGTCAGAGGCTGCTACCACTGTGACGTCCCCAGTAGCAAGGCACGTTGGGGTGGCAGAAGCTACGTTTTCCCTTCTGTTCCTAAACTGACAAGTGTAACTCAAAGGGGAGCTCTCACGTTGGGTGTCCAAACTGAGGACAAAGGCAAAATGTGATTTGCTTAAAACAATCCTAACTATCACAGAGGAGCAGCGACTAATTGTCCAATTTTTCTTCTCTCTCCACGGACATTATAACAAAATATGCACCTGTATTTTGCTATGTAAGATAAAAGAGAGATTCTATACCCATGAAAAGGAGGAAAGTGTCCCACACACCTCAGATTTGATAGTCATTGGAGATAATTCCAAGTATGACCTTGTGGCCATACTTTCTCCTAATCCAGGCTCAGTGAAGCTGAAACATCTCTCACTGACAAGACCTGGCATGAAGTGCTGGGTGATGTCACATGGTACATGTCAGAACATATAACAGCAGGACATGTACATATCCCAGATGAGTGACACCTGCTCCACCCAGACCCCAAGTATCAGGTACAGCCAGAGTCCGGACACCAAGAAACCCCAGGAAGGTCTGGGCCTGAGCTAGGAACGTGTGACTGAGCATTACTACGTGGAAACACCACTTGAGTTTACAGAAGGCCCCTCTCCTTTCCATGCATACCCTTCTCATCAAGCCTCCTGTGGCCCAAAATCCATATGAAAATGGGAGATGGAAGGGTGGGAGATGTGAAGAGATGAAGTCTAAAGGAAAGTGCACAAATGTCTGGGCTGTAAGCCATTCCCAACATCATGTCCTTAGTGCTAACTAAGTACTAACTTAGTGCTCACTCAGTACTCCCAAGGCACTCACCTGCCACGTCCAGGTGGAAGGAGACCTTCTGGCCCCCGGCCTCACAGCTGTACTCGCCGGCATCTGCCTTCCCCGCCTGCTGCACCAGCAGCCGCCTGGAGCAGCCCTTGGCCTCCACATGCACTTTTGAGCTGGAGCTCAGCTTCTTCCTGTCCTTGTACCACGTCACCTCCGTCTGGGCCTGGGCCACCTCACAGCTCAGCGTGGCGCTGGCCCCGGCATCGGCCTGCACCTCACTGTGTGCTGGCTGCTCCTTGGCAAACACAATTGCCGGCTCTGGGGACAGGGAGGGACACACAAGTTCAAAGACACCATCTAAGTCAGGATGGCGGCACTGAGGAAAGAAGGACTAAATGGATACTGGAGGACTAGAACCTTCTCCTGGCTCTGCCCCAGCAGTGTGGCCTGGACAAGTCCCAATGCCTTCTCAGCAACAAGTAGCACTGTGCATCTTTAAAATTTATCTATCAGTGCCCAGTGGGGCTGTTCCTGGTGGGCACCGTGGGAAAGACCTCCCTGGACACACACTCCTGTATGGTAGGACCTGCGGGTTCACGCGGCATGTCTTCCCCCAACTTCCTGGATGACTCAGAGTGTCTCCCACGCTTTCGTGAGGAGTGTCCTCACCCACCATGCAGGAGAGGTCCCGGGCGTCCCTGCCCACCCCTGTCAGTGTCGTGCTCTGTCACCACCTGGGGCAGTGGTGCCGCTGTGGCTGTCTCCTGCGTGGTTCTGATGACTCACAGTGTTTGGCTCTTAGTGTTTGCTCTTCTGTGTTGTCATTTCAAGGCTTTGCCCAGTCATCTGTTACACTATTTTTTATATATTCATTTTAGCAGTTCTTGTAAAGGTATATTAGGATTAGTGATTATATGTGCATAAATACTTTATCTCTGTGACTTGGCTTTTTACCTTTTATGTATCTTTTGATGATACAGAGTTATGAGTTTGAATATAGGCAAGTGTGTTAGTGTTTCCTTTCTGGTCATTGCATTTATATCCTGTTTAAGAAATCTTTTTTTACTCTGAGGTCATTAAATAATCTATGCTGTCTGCTGAGAGCTGTTTATGTTTCACCTTTGAGTCTCTACCCACTGGAGTTGGTGTCTGTGTGATAAGACAGAATCATCCACTTGTATTACAGATAGGTAGGTGATACTGACAGATAGATACACAACTAGAGAGAGATGGTTATATGATCTTAGCACCATCTTTGGAAAGATCATTCTTCCTGTATACTACATATTAACACTACAGAGTAAAAAAACGGAAGGGGATCAGGGCAGTCTGGCTATGTGTGGGTCTATTTCAGAGCTTCCTATTCTGTTTTTTGTTCAGTGTATCTGTGCCTACATTGAAACTTCATTACTGTAGCTTTTTAGTAAGTCTTAAATCTGGAAGATCAAATTGTCTCCCTTAGCCCTTCTCCGGGAGGACTTTGGCACCACTCGGCCCTTGGGATCAACTTGTCAATTTTCACACACCCACAGTGAACTTTTCTTTGCCATTCACTGAGATCTTCTCTACTGTCTCCCAAAAATATTTAGCAGTTTCCCACCTCAGGCCTTAAATACATTTTATTAGACAAGGGATTAGAAGCAGGATACTTTTGATGCTTTGTAATTCTCTTAAAATATTATTTTCTAACTGTTACAAGGATATAGATATAGAGGTATTTCTGTTTTTACTTATAGAAGTATCTGTATACAGATACACAAATCTATACCTATATGCAGATACTTACAGAGGTATCTACATATAGATACAGAAGTATTCATTATTTTTTAAGTGGCTATCTTCTTCAGCCCTCTTACTGACTTAAAAATTTTACCTTTTGTTTTGTGTATTAATAATGTTATCATCTGTGAAGTCCACTTTTGCTTAATTTTACTGCTGTATCTCATATTGCTCCTCATGTACTCTACAATGATGGACACAACTTGTGACACTGGAGCTAGTTGAAATGCTCCAATGAAAAAGAAAGGCTTTCAAGTGTGTTTTCTAGGATCTTGTGTCAAATTCAGGAACTGTCCTCTTATTACTTTATTAAGAACTTTACTAACATGAATGCATGCTGCATTTCACAGAACTTGTCTCATGGATATGATGTAAAATTTTACCAAGCACTTCTATTCTGTATTTTTTAGGAAACGACATGCTTTATCTTTTAACTTTGTAATATTATAGGTTATGTTGATTTTCTAACGTTCTCATGTGCACCAACCTCGCATTCCTACGTTATGACCCTAGTGTATTATGCTCTTCACGTCTTGCTCCATTCAGTTTGTCGATATTTTGTGGACGATTTTGATATTGACATCCATATGAGACTGGCCTGTAATTTCAATTCTTCATACTTTCCTTGTCAGATTTTGGCATCAGTGCTATGCTAGCTACATGAAGTGAGTGACACAAAGGGTATACATCCCTTTTCTGTTCCCTTGAAGAATCTCCATGAACATGCAATGATTTCCTTCTAGAATATTTGGTATAACTTATCAGTAGAGCCGCTGAGCTTTATCTTGCTCTTTGAGAAGACTGTTGTTTATTACAGTTTCATTTATTTGAAAGATTACAAGATTGTTCAAGGCCTTTATTTCTTCGTGTGTAAGTTCTGATATAGTTCTCTAGGAATTGGCCAATTTTTCACATTTTTTTCAAGTTGACCTCTTTAAAATAATACGGCATATTCCACTATAATAGCATGTCAAAATGATTCATAGTGGGTGTCTTGTTATCTACACACATCTATAAATCATTATATAGTGACCCAATACCGAATTGTTATGTGGTGACACTTAGGAGGTGATATGGGACCAGAGCCCTCCTCTATTTGAGGCTAACCACTCCTAACCAAAGGAGAATAAAGGTGGCTCACAGACATCTCTGTGAACCAGCAAGGGAGGGACAGGCACACACAAGTCCCTAGGAAACACTATGTAATAGATGCCACTTCACCAGTCAGTAGCTGCCACTGTTGGAACTCATCTTTAACAAAGCATACTGGTGTAGAATAAGCTACTTACTCCTCTTCATTTCTACATTTATAAATCAAATTCCAAGGAGGATAGTGCCACAGAATGTTCTAACGGAGGACAAAAACGACAGGATTTGCTTTTAGAAAAGTACCTTAGAAGAGTGTGCCAGAGATGCCGACCTACCAAGCCTCTGTTCTTGGCTAACTCCGCCCAGAAACTGCAACAGGACAAGATCAAGATTCTGTGACACCCAGATGCACAGATGGCTTCTGTGTCCCCGGAAGGAAGGAAGGGCGTCCCGAAACAACCACAACACGGACAACCCGAGGTTCATTCTTGAAGGCATTCCAAGAATGATTGTGTGGCTGAAATCTCCCCTCCCAGGTTCAGAGAAATTCAAACATCTCTGACTTGGCAGAACACCCATGTGGTGCTGGCTGACATCATCTGGAAGCTGCTTGAACACTCAAAAGCATATTCCCATGTCTCAAGGTGAGAGACATCTGGTCTACTTGAGACCCCAAGGGCCAGGCAGAGCCAGAGGCCTGGCCAACAAGGCACACCCGGAGCATTACCACATGGAAACACCACTCCGGGTACACAAGAGGGGCCCCCTCCCCTCCATGCACACCCTTCCCACCCAGTCTCCCTGGGCACAGCCATGGACATGCACACGGGAGGTGGGAGGATGGGAGACATGAAGAGATGAGGTCTAATGGAAAGACCCCCTGTCACGGCTATACGCCAGTCACAAAATCCCCTTGGGACAGGGATAACATGGTATACCCGCCTCTCCACGTAACTGACCTGTGACGCCCAGGCGGAAGGAGACCTTCTGGCCCCCGGCCTCACAGCTGTACTCGCCGGCGTCCGCCTTCCCCACCTGCTGCACCACCAGCCGCCTGGTGCAGCCTTTGGCCTCCACATGCACTTTTGAGCTGGAGCTCAGCTTCTTCCCATCCTTATACCACGTCACCTCCGTCTGGGCCTGGGCCACCTCGCAGCTCAGCGTGGGGCTGGCCCCCGCCTCGGCCTGCACCTCACTGTGTGCTGGCTGCTCCTTGGCAAACACCACCGAGGGCTCTGGGGACAGGCAGGGAAACACAGAATCAAGGCACAGTGATACAATTCCAAATACCATCTAATTCAGGATGGCGGCACTGAGGAAAAAGGGACTAAATGGAGACTGGAGGACTAGAACTTTCTCCAAGCTCTGCCCTCAGCTGTGTGGCCTGAAGAAGCCCCACTGCCTTCTGGCAACAAGTAACAATGTATCTGCATCTGTCAGGGCCCCATTGGGCTGTTCCAGGTGAGGCCATTCCAGGTGGGGACGCTGGGAAAGACCTCCCCTGGTATACACTCCTCCAGGAGACCATCGGCGGGGTCATGAAGCATGCACTCCTCGACTTCGCTAGGTGACACTTTTATTTATCATTTGTTAACATCTGTATGGCATGAATTAATGGTAAATTTTGGCAGACATTATTTCTGGATTTGTAATGTTAAATTTTGTCAAACCTTTCTTCTGTATTTACTGAGATAACCACATCATTGTTCATTCAACCTGTTAATGTCACACTTCATATTGATCTGCTTATGTTTCTAAGGCTAAGTCAGCCTTGCATTCTGGGACTATATATAACCTTCAGCATTGTGTATTATTTTCTTCATATATTGCAGAATTCAGTGCACTAATATTTATCTAGGATTTTACCTTGACAACTAAATAGAGTGGCCTGCCATTTTAATTACTGTTATGTTCCTCATCATAGTTGGTATCCAGTTACATTATCTACAGGAAACCACTTGGAGAATGTTTCTCCTATTCTCTAGAAGGACCTCCATGAACACGGAATACTTTCTTTCTAGACTATGTCATATGATTTCCCAGTAGAACCACGGGGCTTAGACCTTAATGACAATATTATTTATTGTGTCTCCATTTACTTAACAGGTTATAGGGCTATTGGAATTGTCTAAATCTTCTTGTGTCACTTTTGACAGAGTTTTCTAGGAACTGGCAAACTTGTCAAAACTTTTCAGTGAAATTAATTGCCATAAAACAGTTTGTCATATTCTCTTAAGTTACCATTTGACAAAGATACAGAGTGAGTTTTCCAGCCCCTAGGCACATGCCCGACCGCTGGATGGTGAGAGCAGCGAACTATTGTGTGGGCACCTAGAGGTCAGCGCAGAACTGCAGGCACTGGGATGTGACACGAAGACCCTCTACTGGAAGGGAAATAAGTTTGCTTCGCAGACTTCTCCGTGAACCAGCCAGGGAGGCACGAAGACACTAGCATTAGGAAAATTCTGTAAAATGAATACTGCTTTCTGAGGTAGTGGCTGCTGTTATAACAGGAACTCATCTTTAACACCGTGTGGTGATACAGTGTAAGCTGCTTATTTGTTTCGATTTCTAAATTTACGAATCAAACTCCAAGAAGAACAACACAGACTATCCTAACCGAACACAAAGGAAAACAAGATTTTCTTTCAAAAAAGCATTCTGAACTGCACCGGTGCTTACCACTGGTGATTAACTACCAATACGGAGCTCCTTTTTTACTAGTCACAGGCACTGCCACAAAACACAGGCCTAGAACTTAGTACACAGAGTGAAAAGAGGAAAAAGTCTCCCTGAACACCTAAAGGCATGATTATAGAAATTTTATTTTCAGGACAATTCCAAGTACGTTGCATGGCCGGAATGCCCCCGATTTTGGTTCAATGAAACTCAAACAGTTCTCACTAGAAAGAACCGTCATGCAGCATTAGGTGAGGGAAAAGGGAACTGCCAGAGCATTCTACAGAAAGTCCTTGCGGAGTCCGGGTCAAGAGACACCTGGTCTACCTCAAACTCCAACCATCAGGTGGAGGCAGAGTCAGGAGACAGGGAACAACAGGAAGATTCTGGACTGCTGCTGGCGACGTTTGGTGAAGCATTAGTACATGGAAACACCGCATGAGGTAGACGAGATGACCCTGACGCATACATACCCTTCCCCTCCAGTCCCCTGGGCTCAGCACAGGAACGAGACCAGGACGGGGAGGATAAGAGGAGATGTATAGAGATGAGATCTAACTGAAAAAGCACCTGGGTCCGTCTGGGCTATAGGCCAGTCTCGTCCGTACCACAAAACAAGACTAATGTAGTACCCAAAAGCACTGACCTGCGACGTCCAGGCGGAAGGAGACCTTCTGGCCCCCGGCCTCACAGCTGTACTCGCCGGCGTCCACCTTCCCTGCCTGCTGCACCACCAGCCGCCTGGTGCAGCCCTTGGCCTCCACATGCACGTTTGAGCTGGAGCTCAGCTTCTTCCCGTCCTTGTACCACGTCACCTCCATCTGGGCCTGGGCCACCTCGCAGCTGAGCGTGGCGCTGGCCCCCACCTCGGCCTGCACCTCACTGCGTGCTGGCTGCTCCTTGGCAAACACCACCGAGGGCTCTGGGGACAGGCAGGGAAACACAATGTCAAAGACACCATCAGAGGATGGCGACGCTGGGAAAAGAAGGACGAAATAGGGCATTAGGAGGTCTGGAAGCTTCTTCAGGCTCTGCACCAGCTGTGTGGCCTGGAGAAGCACCACCGCCTTTCAACAAGTAACAGTGCATCGGTGCATCGGCCACTGCACGACGGGGCTGTTCCAGGAGGGGACGCTGGCGAAGCCGCCCCTGGGTACTACTCCTCTAGAGGCGGCCCAGCCGGGTCACGGGGCACGCGCTCCCCCACTTTCCCGGACGACTAGGAGTTTTTTCTGTAAGGTCATTCAGAGGATGTTCTCTGCAGTTCATGGAAACTCCAGGGGCTCCGTGCTCCGCCTGCCCTTAGTGTTGTCATCTTGGGGTGATCCGGTGGGGGTGCTGCTACCCCCGGCGGTTTCCTCCTTCCTTGTCTGATGGCTAATGACGGGGAGCACTTCTCTCCGCCCTGCGGCTGCCGCTGCTGTTTGCTCTTCTGTGGTGACGCTGGTCACGTCTTTTGCCCTTTAGCAATAGCGCTGTATTCCCTCCTCCATTCGTGTCAAGGCACACTCACCCACGTGTGTAAGTGTCAGGGCATGAGAGTGTGCGTTTTGTTAAGTATCTTCCCCAGTGTGTGACTTGCACTTTCACTCTCTTACGGAATCTTCTGATGAATCCAAGCGTTTAGTTCTAATGCAGTCAAATATGTCCATCTTGTTCTAATGTGCTTAGGGGATTTGTGTTCCATTCAAGAAATCTTTCCTTACCCTAAATCTTTAGTAACTTATGTGATCATCTGAAGAGTATGGTGTTAGCTTCCACACTGAGATCTCTAACCCCCCAGAAGGTGACTTTTGTGTGTAGCATTAATTACCAGTACATTTTCTCCCATAGGGTTAAAAGGTCCAAGTACTGTTTACGAACACAGCATCCCTTCTCTACTTCTTGCATAAACACTCAAGTAAGAAATTAGAGGGCGGCTGTGGTCCACCTGTGCGGGGATCTCTTTCGGAGCCCACTATTCTGTTCCTGTGATCTGATCGCTTTCCCTGCACTGAGTCCCCATTGCCTTCATTAACTGTAGCATTACGATTATTCCTGATATCTGGCGCAGCAAATGCTCACGTTTTGCTTTTCTTCAAGAGAAAAGTGTAGTGGCTGTTCTTTGCCTTTTGGTTCTGCTTGTTATTTTTCAATCTACCCCTAAAAAATGTGTTTCGATTTTGATTAATGGGCATCTTTGACATTTTCCATGGATTCCTATCCATCTATTCTATCTCAAAAGTGTTTAATCATTTCCCTGCACAGAACCTCTTAGCACCTTTTATCACACTTGGAGTTAGAAATGAAAGTTTTGATGCTACTCCAACTCTTTTAAAATCTCATTTCCAAGTGTTTCATGCTGGTATATATAGAAGTATTTTCTGCATATTGACTTTTTACACAGTAATCATTCTTAAGAGTCTTATCTGGTCTAATGATTTCTCTCCTGGATTTTCTACTTCATAATCACAACATCAACAAATTCCACATTTATATTTTCCAAATTTTATGCCTCTTATTTCATTTTCCTCATTACACTACTCAGTGATTACAGAGGCCTAATGGTCTACAGATAAAGCTTCCAAGGCTCACTTTATGTATGATGTTATTCATGTTTCCTGTGGAAACAGGTACCAAATCAAGAGCACTTTTATACAGGTTGTTAAGAATTTTATGGCCAAATTCATGGTTAATTTTATCAACCATTTTTTTCCTGGATTTATGACATTAAATTTTAATCAAACACTTTTACTCTGTATTGAGATAATTGGATCATTTTTTACTCAGTCTGTTGATGTCAAGCTGTATGTTAATCTAACACTTCTGTCAAACCAAACCTGCGATCCCTGACTATGGCTTCCATCATAGCATAGCATCCTCTTGGTATATTGCTGAATTCATAGCATCCTCTTGGTATATTGCTGAATTCATCCATTCTGCTAATAATTTACTCATGATTTTGTCCCTGATTCCCGTAATAGGCCTATCATTTAATTCCTCCTCCTTTTCTTATCAGATTTTGGTATCAATATTACGCTTTCTATATAAAGTGTGTTATGAAGAGTATCTCCTTTTTCTATTCAATAGAACAATTTCCATGAGCACACAGTAACTGTTTTCTAGAATATTTGATATAGTTTACTAAAGAACTCCTGGACTTAAGACATTTTATTATCGATTCCATTTATTTAAAAGTCATAGAACTATTTGAGTTTTCTGTATTTTGGGGTCAGTTTTCATATAGTTTACCAGAAATTAGACAAACTGTCACAACCTTTCAAAGTCATTGCCATAAAATATTGTGTCACATACTCTTAAAAGTAACATTTCACAGAGATACACAGTGGGGTTTTTGATATTTATACACACCCACAAATCATTATATACTGATGAAATGTCAAACTGTTACGTGTTGGCACCTAGGAGTCAGCATGCAGTGGAAGCTCACCCCTGTTTGGTATCAAGACTCTTAACAAAGGGAAGATCATTTGACTTTTAGAGTTCTCTGCATATCAGTCAAGGAGACACAGCTACACACTGACCAGCAGGACATGCTATAAAAATAAATACTACTCTACCAGTCAGAGGCTGCTACCACTGTGACGTCCCCAGTAGCAGGGCACATTGGGGTGGCAGAAGCTACGTTTTCCCTTCTGTTCCTAAACTGACAAGTGTAACTCAAAGGGGAACTCTCACGTTGGGCGTCCAAACTGAAGACAAAGGCAAAATGTGATTTGCTTAAAACAATCCTGACTATCGCAGAAGAGCAGCTACCAATTGTCCATTTTTTCTTCTCTCTCCATGGACATTATAACAAAATATGCACCAGTATTTGCTACATAAGATAACAGAGAGCTTCTATACCCATCAAAAGGAGGAAAGAGTGTCCCAGACACCTCAGATTTGATAGTTATTTGGGATAATTCCAAGTATGACTATGTGGCCAAAATTTCCCCTAATCCGGGCTCATTGAAGCTGAAACATCTCTCCCTGACAAGACCTGGCATGAATTGCTGGGTGATGTCATATGGTAGATGTCAGAACATATAACGGCAGGACATGTACATATCCCAGGTGAGTGACACCTGCTCCACCCAGACCCCAAGTATCAGGTACAGCCAGAGTCCGGACACCAAGGAACCCCAGGAAGGTCTGGGCCTGAGCTAGGAACGTGTGACTGAGCATTACTACGTGGAAACACCACTTGAGTTTACAGAAGGCCCCTCTCCTTTCCATGCATACTCTTCTCATCAAGTCTCCCATGGCCCAAAATCCATATGAAAGAAAATAGGAGATGGAAGGGTGGGAGATGTGAAGAGATGAAGTCTAAAGGAAAGAGCACAAATGTCTGGGCTGTAAGCCATTCCCAACATCATGTCCTTAGTGCTAACTAAGTACTAACTTAGTGCTCACTCAGTACTCCCAAGGCACTCACCTGCCACGTCCAGGCGGAAGGAGACCTTCTGGCCCCCGGCCTCACAGCTGTACTCGCCGGCATCTGCCTTCCCCGCCTGCTGCACCAGCAGCCGCCTGGAGCAGCCCTTGGCCTCCACATGCACTTTTGAGCTGGAGCTCAGCTTCTTCCCGTCCTTGTACCATGTCACCTCCGTCTGGGTCTGGGCCACCTCGCAGCTCAGCGTGGCGCTGGCCCCCGCCTTCGCCTGCACCTCACTGCGTGCTGGCTGCTCCTTGGCAAACACCACCAAGGGCTCTGGGGACAGGGAAGGATGCACAAGGTCAGAGTCACCTTGTGAGGATGGCAGCACTGGGGAAAATAAGGCCTAAGTGGGGAGGCAGGAGGTCTGGACCTTAGCTGGGCTCTGTCTCAGCTGTGAGGCCTGGAGAAGCCCCACCGCCTTCTCAGCAACAAGTAACAAGGCATCTATCCATTCTGTCAATGCCCCATTTTGTGTGATTTGCTGGTTCTTCCACAATACTACTTATCAAATTAAGGAAGAACCATCATTTTTACAACTGGATAAGAATTTCATGTGATGAAATGATGCTGATTTTTTTTAAGTTCTCTAGATTTATGATATTAAACTGTATCAAATGCTTTTTTCTGTATTTATGGAAGTAATCACATTTTTTTCACTCAAACTGTTAATATCATGCACTGCATTGATTTGCTTGTGTTTTTAGTGTTTTAACAGCCTTGCAATCTGGAACTATCACCTTCATCATAGTTTATTATTTTCTAAATTCATTACTGAATTTATTTTTTACAATATTTTTTTAAGAATTGACCTTGATATCTGTAATTTTAATTCTTACTACTTGTCAGATATTGGTCATCAACTCTATCCTATCTCCATGAAATAAACCAGAGGTATCTCTGTTTTCTATTCTCTAGAATAATCTCCATGAACATGAAATTATTTCTTTCCAGAATATTTCTCAAAATTTACAAGCAGAGCCATTCAGTTATATCATTCTCTATGAGATGATTTATTATGGCTCCATTTATTTGAAAGGCTATTGGACTATTTGAGTGGTGTAAATCTTCTTGTGCCACTTTAATATAGTTTTCTAAAAATTGGGTCAATTGGTCAAACATTTTCATATTTATTACCATAAAATAATTTTTCACATCCTCCTAAAATAATAATTTAAAAAGACACACAGTGGATTTCTTGGTATCTGTGCACACCCACAAACAATTGCATGCTAATAAAATATCAAAGTGTTATGTAGTGGCCCCATGAATCAGTGTAGGCTGCAGCTCACCTTGCATTAAGACTCTCTACAAAAGGAAAATATGAACAAGTTGGGAGGGACAGACACACAAGGGTCACTGGAACCTGCCATGGGTTAGATACTGCTTTATGAGCCAATGGCCACCGCTACAGGAACTTGTTTTGGCAAAACCTGCTGGTAGAGGATAACCTTTTCATTCCTCGCCATTTCTAAATGTACAAATGGGACTCCAAGGGGAATACTGACAGAACGTTTTCTAAGAGAAGGGAAACAAGATTTCATTTAAAGGGAGAATCCAGACCTCATGTGTGCTTATCTCAGGCATATACCCACCAATACCTTGGTCTTTGTTTACTTTGCACAGAAGTTGCAACAGAACCCATGTCTAGATTCTACCACACATAGGCACTCAAATAACTACTACATCCATGCACAAGGAGGAAAGGGTGTCCCAGAAGACCTAAAACATTGCGCATCCATATTTGAGTGTTGAGATATGTCCAGGTGTGACTGCCAAAAATTTCCCCTTGTCCTGGTTTAATGAAATTCAAACATTTCTTCCTAGTGTGAACCCATGTGTTTCTGGGTGAGGGTATCCTGGAGCTGCCAGGACATCCAATGGAGGGAAATTCACATATTCCAGGTGAGAGATGCCTGGTCTATCTCATGCTCCCAGTGCAAAGGAGAGCCAGAGTTCCAGATTCCAAAAACCACTGGAGTTTTGGGCAGATGTCAGGAACTTAGGGCTGTGTGTTACTGTGTGGAAACACTGCTCACGGTTTTCAGGAACACACTCTCCCTCTTCATGCCCCTGCCATCCAGCCTCCCTTGGCCCAGCCATGGGTGTCATACGAGAATCGGGAGGACTGGGGTCAGAAGAGTTGAGGTCAACAGAGGAGCATCACGGTCTTGAGGCTGTACATCAATCCCATCACACCTCCACATGGCTTAGATAGAACTCTGATGACTGACCTGTGACATCCAGGTGGAAGGAGACCTTCTGGTCCCCGGCCTCACAGCTGTACTCGCCAGCATCTGCCTTCCCTGCCTGCTGCACCACCAGCCGCCTGGAGCAGCCCTTGGCCTCCATGTGCACTTTTGAGCTGGAGCTCAGCTTCTTCCCATCCTTGTACCATGTCACCTCTGTCTGGGCCTGGGCCACCTCGCAGCTCAGCGTGGGGCTGGCCCCCGCCTCGGCCTGCACCTCACTGTGTGCTGGCTGCTCCTTGGCAAACACCACCGAGGGCTCTGGGGACAGAGAGGGACACATGGTCAGAGATACAAGGCCAATACCAGCTTATGTCTCAGGGACTGAAGTTTCAGAGTTCAGTAAACTGTCTCCTTGGTGCCACATATGTCATGTTCCTGGTGGGGTGTTAGACTTCTGTTCACAAGTGTGTCTCCTGTCATGGAGCCCAAGTGTGCATTTGGACATGTCCTGACTCAAGAGCAGCTCCTATGCCTGGAGGAGGTGGCCAAGACCCTCCCAGGATGGTGCTGTGGTCCACTGTCTTCCATGTGACTGACATCCAGCCCTTGTGGGCAGGTTGGACTGCTCACCCTCAAATCCCCTGAGCACATGGTGTGTCCACCACAAACTCCCGTCCATTTTGTCACGGCAACAGACACTAAGTCATTTGTACAGCTAAATGAGGTTTCGTGTACTGTCCCCATGTAACCAAACATCAACAAAGAAAGCATTCCCTGCTCCCTATTCACTACTGACTATCCCCAAATTAACCACTAATCTAACCTCTATTGCCATCAACTCCTTTTGCTTGTCCTTTGACTTCATGTGAATGGAATTAATACACTGCATGTTCCTGGATCTCTTTTCTCTCACTCAACACAATGTCTGTAAGATCCACGCTTGCTTTTGTGTGTGGCAACAGTTCACTCTTCTGTATTGGTGTATGGGTTTCCATTGTATGGACGCCATGAATTATCTTTCCTTTTCCTCTTGTGGTTCATTTGGGGTGTCTCTGACTTAGGATGTGATGAGTAAAGCAGCTGCAAACATTCTTGGATCTATCAATATCTTGTATGTATCCCTATGGTGGCAGCTGAGAACAAGACATCTCTGTTCTTATAGAGTTTATAATCTATGGGGGAGATACAGACAATCAAACATAGAGACCATGACAACAATGACACAATGCTGTATCTTGTGAGTGATAAAAAAGACATAGTGGCATGCTAGAAACACAAGAGTGATTGGCCGCTCAGATTCAGTGGTCAGAGCAGACTTCCCCCAGGAATGATGTTTATGTGGAGTGCCAAATGATGAAAGGGAAGCAGCTCTGACTACAACCTAGAGGAGACATTTAAAAGGAGGTGACAGCTAGGGCCAGGCTCTCTGCAGGGAGAGGTGTGAAGAAAGATGGGGAAATTGCAAGGGAACCACTCAGAGGTGAGGGGCTGCACCAGGCACCTGTTTTTCTCCTTGGGGCACTGCTGCTTCTGGGTATGGCACGGCAATGAAAATCCAAGCATAAGGCTCTTACTAAGAAGCAAGAAAACCAGTGATACCGTAGACACCTTGCATGGACAGAGAGATGAAATTAGAGATGGAGGAGCCACGTGTCTGGGGAGGAGGGACCACGTGCAATTGAGCCTCACCCTCGGCCATGTTCCACTCAAGACATCTGATGAGTTCTGAAGCCACATGGGGCAGGAACTGAAGAAGCCAGGCAGAAAACCCCTGAGAACCAGGGCAGACTTTTCAGCATCATGCTTTACAGGGAGACAAAGATTAGTACTAAGTGTCTGCTAGGGTGCAGCTCCTATCCATACCCCTTCTCTCTGCAGGAATCCTTGAAGGACTATACCCAGCACTGGAGTCAAACTAGAGAGAGATGGCCCTGATCAAAACTGCAAGGCAGTCTCGAGTCAGAGCAGTCCTGTAGTGGACTGAAGTTCTCAGGTATCCTCTCCTTGCCTAGAAAAGGAAGGAGTGATTTTCTTTCGGGTGTAAGATATCATCCATATCCAACAAATTTTCTCAGAAATGTCTCGCAGTCAACCAAAAATTCACTGGCATGCCAAGGAGAGGAATAATAGAAAAAAAAAACAAAAACAAAAAAAGAATATCAATTATGGTTATCAGATCAGGATATAGCTATGATTAAAAATTTTAATATAGAAGGAAGAATATATATCAAATATGAGACATTTACTAGACTCTAGAATCTATAAGGAATTAACCAAGTGGAAATCATATAACTTTAAAATATCATAATTGAAAGTAAACACACCATAGATGGGTTTGACAGCATATGAAATATAGCAGAACATACGATTAGTGAATTGGAAGACAGGTAGAAAGAAAATATCCAGTATAAAGCAGAGAAAAAAAATTAACAGGCAGAGGGGAAGAGAGATGCATACTATACATGTGATAAAAAATATTCCATGGCTGACGAGACAGAAACCCACAGACTCAAGGTGCTCTGCAAATCCCAACCAGTACAAACACAGAGAAAACAACACCTATGTTCATCAGAGTAAAACTGCTGAGAATCAAAGCCAAAAGCAGTTAAAAAAAAAAAAGAAAGAAAGCCCTTGAAGAACATAGTAGACCTGAAAGTTGATGTTTCAAAAGAAAATATGGAATCCAGAAGATAATGGAATAGTCTCTGTAAAATGCTGGGTTTCTTTAAATATGGAGGAGCTGCTAAACTGTAATTTGACATCCAGAGAAAACAGCCTCCAGAATTAAACGTTTCCAGAGAAGCAAAAAAATTAGAGCACTAGATCTACAAAAATAAATACTGACAACGGGGTTCTTCAGTCAGAAAAAATAATAATAATGCCAGAATATTGGGCCCAAATCCTGGTTCTGCAGTTTTCTGGCCTGTGATCTTTGGAAAGTTACAGAATTTCCCTGTGCCTTATCTTAACATGGGAATAATCAGAATTCCTCCTCCAACATTGTAAAGCCTACACACACAAGTAGTGGCACAAGAAACACTCATAAAATCCAGCCCTCAGCAGGAAATTAATAGCTAGCTGCTACATGGGAAGGTTTGTGAGAAAACAGGCTATTAAGTGGCATCTCCACATGCCCCCTACTCCCTAATAATTAACCTGAAGAACATAAGACCTCAAGACACCCACCTGTGATGTCCAGGTGGAAGGAGACCTTCTGGCCCCCGGCCTCGCAGCTGTAATCCCCAGCGTCTGCCTTCCCCGCCTGCTGCACCACCAGCCGCCTAGTGCAGTCCTTGGCCTCCATTTGCACATTTGAACTTGAGCTCAGCTTCTTCCCATCCTTGTACCACGTCACCTCCGTCTGGGCCTGGGCCACCTCGCAGCTCAGTGTGGTGCTGGTTCCCGCCTTGGCCTGCACCTCACTGCGTGCTGGCTGCTCCTTGGAAAACACCACTGAGGGCTCTGGGGACAGAGAAACATAGGGTCAGAGACAATAAGAACTGAAGGAGGGCCCATATCCTGGATCTCAAAACTACAGTGTTTTGGCCATAAGCCTGCTCTGCTCATGGCTCTCTCAGCACAGAAAACTTCACATCCAGAAGATGCCTAAAGCAGGGAAGGATCAGTCCTCAAAATCTGAAAGTTCCCAGTTCAATAATTTTTAGGTCAGTATGTTATGGTTCAGGGTCTAGCATCTGTGATCTTATAGTGACCCTAAAAAATGGAGGCATAATTTGTGGCCTCCACATCAAGCCATAGGTATTTTCAGAGAAAATTTCTTATGCACTGTCATCAAGAACAGTAACACCCCTGAGTCACCAGCACCCATATACAAAGGACTGCTGATTCAGTCTACAGCTCCAAGCAGGCCAAGCACCACAGGGTAATGTAATCCATGGCCTTGGGATTGGATGTTTTCTTTTATTGAAAGTAATATTTCGCATCACATTACTTCTAGATGAACTTTTCCTCTTTATGTATACCCACTGGTAATTTTTCAGCAAGGTTTTGCAAATTCTCTCCATTTACCTTCTGAAAACATCTTTATTTCACCCTGACTTTTAAATGATAGCTTAATGGATGTAAATTCTAGTTGGCAGTTGTTTTCCTTGGTACTTTGGAGATTATGCCATCTTCCCTGTGTTCTTCATTGCTGTTGACAAATCTACCAGAAGGCTAACTGTTGTTCCATTAATCTCTTTTTCTTTCTGGTGGATTCTAAGATCTCCTCTTGGTTTTTGGCCTTCTGTGGTTCACTATGAAGTATCTAGCTGTGAATTTATTTTCTTTACATTTCCCATTATTTTTTGTGAGTCTTGAAATGTAGGATCACGTTTGACCATTTCTAAAACTTCTGCACATCACTTTTTTTCCTTTATTATTCATCTTCTTCATTCTCTCATTTCTCCTCCATACCCTTTTAGATATGTGTGTGCCTTCTGCTTCTCATCTCCATGTCTGCCATTATCTCTTATTTTTTATCTCTGTGATTCATTCTGAGTAATTTCCTCAGATCCATCTTCCAATTCAGAAATCCTCTCTTTAGTTATGTCTAATTTGCTTTTATCCCACCACTAAATTGTTCATTACATGAAATGCTGTGCTTTCCATTCAAGAAGTTTCATTTGGTTCTTCTTGGAATCCACTTGCTCTTATTTTCTCTTATTTTACTTTTTTCTTATGTTTCCAAGTCTCCCATATATCCCTTTGGTCATTTTAAATATGCTTATTTCAGATACTCTGAAGTCTCTGGGTGGTCTAATCCTGATTCAACTCTATTTTCTATTGGATTTTCTCTCTGGTGTTTGGATACACTTTTATTGTGAGTACACCTTTAGCAAAGCTTCTTTTCAGTGGTAATTAAGCATGGCCTGGGCAGTAAAGGTATCCCTTTGATACATTTACTCATGTCAGGTATTCCAGGAGTGTCCCTGGTCTGGGGCCCCATTTTTAGGTTAACTTCTCAGCCTGGGGTCCTAGCATTATAAATTGAAACCCCGGTCCCAAGCAAGACACAGGTTCACATTTCTTGCGGAAGGTTTTCCCACCTGAGCCACAGCAGACACCGGTCTGTTACCTCTCTGGGCTGCAGGTAGATTGTTTTCCTAGTCTATCTTTTCCCTAATGATGTGGCTCTACAAGCTCCCCAGTTTGCACAGTGGTTTCCATTCAACTTCCCCATCTACCTCAAATCTAAGTGCCCAACACCAACATACCCACAAAACCTGACTCTCCCTCTCCAGCCCAGCATTGACCAAGGCCCATGTCCAGCAAGCCGAACATGCCCAGATGTTCCAGCATGCACACTGGCTCATCACCCACTCTTCCCAGTAAACCTGCTCCTGTCTATCTGCTGCATCTCAGAGAATTGTCCCTCCATTTACACATCCTCCCAAGGCCACAATTTACCTATATCTCCTCTCCTCTCAGCCCCACCCCCACAGGACCACCATTCCATACCCCCACCCCTCATTACCCCATTCCACCCCCATAACCACAGCCTCTAGTCACCGTGGACATCTCCAAAGAAACAATCTCTGCAGTAGAAGGTTCCCTGGGATCAGATGGGTCAGTGAGAGGTCACATATTTCTCCTGGATTTGATGCACACCTGAGCTCCTACCTGCATCTGTACTCCCAGCCAATGACAATCTCACTTTTGAAACCATGATTTCTCTATTATTTCTTCACCAATGAGATTAGCACTGGGCACTCTGCAACCTGACAAATCCTCACAAACACCACCATGTGAAAGCACAGTACTCCCAACCACATGGCGAGCTATCACCCTCTGATGACCAGCTGGACACACACACATTTCAGAACATACAATGAAGCATCTGCCACTCATTTTGTGGCCCCAGGCTCAGCTACATCTCCAAGGCATTTCTGAACCAGGTCTGTGGTTTCTGATGTTCACTTCACAGAAGGATTCACAGACTAACTTTGACAGAAACTGTGTCTCTTTGATATGAATGTCATGAAATCATTCCTGATCACACTGTGTATGTGTGTGTCTATGTGTATATATGTGTGACATGTGCTGGGTGCATATTTGTATGTGTATGTGTGTATGCATGTCTGTATGTGTATATATGTGTGTGAGTGTATATGTGTATTTAAAGGTACACATGAGTGTATGTATGTCTATGCATATATTTGTATGTGAGTTGAGCATGTATGCGTCTTTCAATGTCTGTGCTTAAATTTGCAGGTTGTATATGTGTGTGTATGTGAGTGTGTATGTGTATTTAAATGTGCATATGTGTGTATGTATGTCTGTGTATATGTATGTGTGTTTGAGCATGTGTGTTTCAATGTGTGTGCTTAAATCTACAGGTATGTAAGTGTGTGTGTGTGTTTGTAAGTGTGTATGCAGTCTGTGTGTTGAGATGGTCTGCAGGTGGCTGCACTTGCAGAGGGTGCAGGTGGAAGCCCTCCATGCACCACAGCTCAGCCCACACCACGAAGTCCTCAGTCACAGTGGCTTCCCATCACAATTCACCTGAATGAGTTACAAATATTACTGAAAGGGTGCTCAGGATTTATCCCACACAAAAAATACCATGGTTTGGGCTCATGTACGTAGTTGCAAAAATTAAAACTCATATTTTTACAAAAGTACCTATGGGTGTTTCCACTTCTAGGCATACCCTCCACCCTGCCTCACCCACCGAATGCAGCCACAGTGGGGAACAGCTCTTTGAGGGCTCTCCAGGGAGCAGCAGCAGGTCGATCAGGAGGAAGACAATTCAAAGTCCCACAAATCAGTGGTGAGCCTACGTTTTTGTTCTGGCTGGCACACAGGACAGCTCAAAATTCAGAAGTAGGCCCCTCAACTCTCCCTCAAGGAATGGGGAAGAGAATCCGAATGCTCAGACAGTGGAAGACACCCCCTCCCACTTTCTCCATTCTTTCACACCCCAACCCAGAAAAAATGAAGAGTCCTAAACCCTGAGGGAGGGGAGGTTCCTCTCCAGTGAAAGAGATCTGGTCCTGAGAGGGAGAGGGCTGACCCCACTGATCCTGCCCTCCTGTCCTCCCCAACTAGGCTCTGACACAGATGGACCATAGGGCGCAGGTGTCACAGCAGTGCATTTCACAGCTCCAGCTTCCCAAGAAAAGAGCAGAAAGGGAAACCTGCTGTCTCAGAAACCCCACTGTCCCAGAAAGACTGGGGAGGGAGAAGGCCTAGAACTTGAGGTCGTTAGGAACTCAGGCTCAGCCCTCAGTCATGCATGCATGGATCCAAACCAAGTCAATATAGCAAGGACTTTGATCCCAAGACTGGGGCACAGACCACTGTCCAAAGTCACATTGACCACCATGTGGGCACATTCAGGACAGATCCAAACGGCACTGCAAAGCCTTGGGAACAGAACTCATGAAGGCTGGTTGGAACCCACAGCCAGAACTCAACAAGGCCAATTTCCAGCTTTAAAAAGTCAACATCCCCCATTAGATGTAAAGGCCCAGGGTCTCATAACACAGTATTCAGAATATCCAGGTATAATCCAAAATTATTTGGCCCATGAAGAACCAAGAAACTCAGTTCACATGTGTGGGAAGATGATTAACAGCAACCAATGACAAAGTGACACAGGTGTTGGAAATATCTGACAAAGAATTTAAAGCAGCTCTTACAAAAGTGTTGCAACAAGTAAAAGCCAATACCCTTGAGAGAAATGGAAAAATAGAAACTCTCAACAAAAAGAAAGGCAATATAAAGAACTAAGTGGAAATTTTACAAGTGGAAAAATATAATAACAGAAATAACTCACTATATTGGCTTGACAGAATACAGATAGCAGAAGAGTTACTGGACTTGAAGATAGAGTAATAGAAACTATTCAATCTAAACAACAGTAAGAAAAGGAATTTCAGATGGCATCCCAGGGGCCAATGGGACAAAAGGACTAAAATTCATGTCACTAGTCCTAGAAAGAGAAAAGAAAGAGTACAGTTCATAAAAAACTTCTTTCAAGAAATAACAGCTGAAACCTTCTCAGATTAGGTGAAAGACATAAACCAAATTAAACAGGCCTAGCAAATCCCAGACAGAATAAACCCAAGGAAATCCACACCAAGATTTACTATTTCAAATGAAAATTAAAGGCACAAAAATCCTGAAGGCATGCAGAGAATACTGAACACATGATTTGCAGGGTAACAGTTGGAATTTCTCATTGAAAATTAGTCAGCACTGAAAAAGAGAATCATTAGCCCAGAATACTATTTCCAGCAAAAATATCCTTCAGGAGTGGAGGTGAAATACAGTCTGGATGAAGGAACGAACATGAAGAAAATCCATTGCTGGCAGATCTGATCTAGAGAAACTTCTGAGGGAAATTCTCAGACAAGAGGAAACGATATCACAGGCAGACTTGGAGCAGAAGGAATGGAGATCAAAAAATTAGTAAATATATGAGCATTATGACTATGAAGTATGTGCCCCCCAAAATTCATTAGTTGAAGCCCTATTCCCCAAAGTTGGAGATAGAGAATTTTGGGAGTTAAAATTAAGGTTAAAAGAGGTGTAAGTGTGGGGCCCTAATACAATAGGACTGGCATCCTTATAAGTAAAGGAAGAGACATTGGAGATGTCAGAGGAAAGTCCATGTGAGGACACAGCCATAGGAGCCAGAAAGGGAGGTCCCCCAAGCCCTGACTCTGCAGCACACTGCCTGGACCTCTGGCCTGCAGCACTTTGAGAAAATCAATTTCTGTTGTGCAAGCCATGCAACCTGTGGTATTTTGCTAATGCTAGGTAAATAAAATAGACTGTACTTCTCCTCTTGAATTCGTTAAAATACGTTTGATAGTTGAAAGTAAGAATTGTCCCCTAGATAATCACACAAAAATATATGTAAAGTCATGACAGGTAAATTAAAATGGAATGCTGAAAGCATCCTGAATAGCCCCAAAGAGGCAGGAAAGGTGAAGAGGAACAAAAAAAAAGAGTAAAAATGGAAACAAATAATGAAAGGGTAGACCTGAATCCAAACATAAAAATTATTGCCTTAAATAAAAATAGTCTAAACAAACTGATTATAAGACAGATTGTCCAAATTGATAAAAAAAAGACTCAACTTTATGCTGCCTACAAGAAACTCACTTCAAATACATGTAGATAAAAGAAAAAGGGCAAAAGAATACATAAAATGTAAACACGAATCAAAACAAAGCTGGAGTATTTAAATAAACATCAAATGAAGTAAACTTCTAAACCAAGAAAATCGGCATAAAGAGGGACATTGCATAGAAATAAACAAGTCAATTTACAAAGACATAACAACCCTAAATGAGTCAGCCCCCAACAACAGAGCTTCAAAATACATGAAGCAAAAATAGAACTGAAAATAAAAACAAAGTCCACAATTACAATGGGACAAGTCAACAAGCTTTGCACGATCATTGCTAGAACTAGTAGGCCAAAAATCATCAGGGTGTAGAACTGAACCGCTAATGAGCATGACCTGACCGACATGTGTGAGACATTCCACCCAACAGCAGAAAACAGATTCATTTCAAGTATACATGGGACATTCACCTACAGACCCCATAGTGGTTCCCATAGGAAATCGTTTAAAATGTTTAAAAATTAAAATAATATAAAGTATGTTCTCTGACCAAAATGGAATTAGACTGGAGATCAATAACAGAAAGATAACAGTAAAATCTCCAAGTACTTGGAAATTAAACAGCTGCCTAAGAAGGCTCAAGGGAAAATAGTAAAGATTTTTAAACTGAACAATGAAATACAAAATATCAAAATGTGTAGGATAAAAGTAAATCAGTGGTTATGGGGAAATTCACACTATTAAATATTTATAGCAGAAAAGTAGAAAGATTTCAATCAGTAATCTAAGCTTCCACTTTAAGAATGAGAAAAACAGTAAAGTCAACCCAAAGTAAGCAGAAGGAAGAAAATAATAAAAATAAGAAAGCAATCAAATAGAAACAAACAGAGAAAATCAATGAAATCTGCATTTGGCTGTTTGAAAAGATCAATAAAATCGATATGCCTGTAGCAAGACTAGTAAAGAAAAAGAGAGAAGACTAACAATATCAGGAATGAAATGGAATATATGCCACAGACCCGGCCCACATTAAAGTATAATGGAAGACCACTACAAATGACTTTATGCACATAAATTAAACAAATCTGATGAAACAGAACAATTCCTCAAAACCCACAAACTACCAAAACTTGCCCAGAAAAAAACAAGTTGTATATTTTCATGACTATAAATAAAATATTTTCAAATTTTAAACCTAAGAAGAAAGAAATCTCCAGGCCAGGATGACTCTATACTGCCTTAGTCATAACTAAATAACAAAATAAATAACTAAAAAACAAAGTAGGAAGAGAAATTGCATAGATTCCACACACTCTCTGGCAGAAAACAGATGAGAAGGGAACACTTTCTGACCCATTTTGTGAGGCCAGCATTCCCCTAATACCCAAACCAGATAAAGCAGTATAAGAAAACTACAATCCAAAATGCTTTATAAGCATCAATATAAAAATACTCAACCAAATAGTATCACGCTGAATCAGTAATATGTAAGAAAAGTAACACACCACCAATGACCTTAATCTCAGAATGCAAGTCTGGTTAAATATGTAAAAACCACTAAAAGGCATGTTAGCCAAAATGGCAAAATAGCATTTTCTTAAAGCTCTCTTCCATAAAAGCAATTTTGCAACTTGCAAAAACTGTTTGGAATCAATTTTTTCAGAGCTCTGGAAATTAAACAAAGGCTTGCAGCCATCTGGGGACCATATATTCAAGAAGAACAGCTGATCCTGATAAGAACAGCAGGATTCGTGGTGTTTTAACTTTTTACCCCATTCTCATGCTCCCTCCCTAATTCCGAGGTAGCCTGGAAAACCCACAGTCCTCAACCACAGCAAGAGCCAGCAGTCTGGAAGCGTGGAGCAAGGACGCTTCCAAAGCCCACTCCCAGAGAAGCATCATTATTTGAGCTGTTTGGGGTTCCCTGGAAACCCCATTCACAAGGCTTTTTGTTTATCACAGCTATATGATATTTAGTTCAGACTGGTATGGTAGAAAAAAATCAATTAAACATGAAAAAGGCAGCAGTAGAGGAAATGAAGACATACAAATGACATGTAAAAGACAAAGAGCAAAAGAACAGAAGTCCTTCCTTAAAAATATTACTTTAACTGCAAATAGATTCAACTCCCCAATTAAAAGGTAGAGATTGGCAAAATGGACTTTTTTTGTATTGAATAAATATTCATTAAGCGCTTAATCTGTGCCGGGCATGCGAGAATCTGGGAAACAGATACAGAAAACACAAACTCCTAAAATGGGATTAAATATACATTATAAATAAATAATATTTTATTGTGTATAACCCTCGTGACCCTTTATGTGGTGAAACAGTAAAGTCTATGGAACAGCACACAAATAATGGAAATAGACATAGATAATGAAAAGCTTGCCTACTCATCGTTAGTAAATACTAACAATAATATAGTTTCCCACCAATATGTAAGGGTTTTCCTCTCTGTACCTTTCATTTGTTAAAAAAAATAGCACACTTAAATATACTGGCAAATTGGGTTTACAATCAAAATCATTTTCCAAAGTAGTAGTTTATAAAAATAGTTTACTTTAAAGACTTTCAAGAGAACTAAACATCTTTTTTTTTCAGATATACCAAGGAGATAATATGTTCAATATATTTTCACCTATGATGAAAGTTGCTCCAGATCTTTTATTAGACATATATATACTGTTTAACTGGGCAGATTTGGGGGAAGTATGGATTCAAAGTTTTAATTCAATATTACGTAATTTGATCCTGCCCCCCCCACCCCAATGAATTTACAGTGGAATTTTCATATGGATACAATTTTACAAGGTTAGAAATATATGTCAGTTGTAATTCTCCCAAGTGAAGGAATCATTTAGTATTTTACAATGTTTTAAAACTTTAACTCCATAATCGCTTTCTTTAAAAAAAAATCCTTTCCATATAATATAAAAAGTCTACATCTCTCTGGAAATGCACATATTCACCTAATAATAAGATCCAAAATGAGAGGAATTTTTTTCAGAAGATGAGGGTGGGACCACTGGGGGAGGAGGAGGGGGTGGGGGTATGGAGTATGGTAAGTGGGATAATGGATGAGATGCAGCCCAACCCATGTTTCATGTGTTAGACGCAGGTGGTAGAGGTGGAAGTGGTGTGGAGGAGGGAGTGAAAAATTATGCATGTCAAATACTGGAGGAGGAAAGGGATACTGTGGCATGAGACGATTCTCTTGTCTCTGAGGTGGAAATCCTGAAGACTCCTGAGATACCATATGTTCTGAATTATAAACCTGTGGAGATGGGGGCCTGCCAGGACAAGGTTGAGGATATCTACCCTGGGAAAACCCTCCTGTGAACTCTCTGTTGCAATATCCTTTTGACTGTTCTGAAGCAGAGCTACGAGCATTTCCATTCTGATGCACTTCTGCAAAACCTGCACCTGATTCATTAAATTCAGATTTGAATTTTTTCTGGCCTTGAACCTGAGATTTTTTTCTCTGTTTGGCTTCTTTTTCCTTTTCATCATCACTGAAATCTAAAGCATCTGGTGGTGGTTCCTGATCATTCTTCCATTATGCATCTGATCCCCTATCCTGTTTAAGTTTTTCTGTGAATATATATTGGGTGAAGTCTTTCATTGATGGAGCAAAATACATAGTATCCTTTAGTTTAATACTTTTACTCTCAATATGCTCTGAAGAATTAAACCATAACACATAAAATGGATGTGCAACAGGTCGAAATATCTCAAATATCTTTCCTGCTGCATTTCGATCACTTTAAAAAATTACAGTCTCTTTTTAGGCAGAATCTGGAATTATGTGAAGGAAAAGTAAAAATTTCCCAGGCACACAAGGCACTGGAAGACACTGCCAGCAAAGGAGATGGAGTGCGGAAAGACCTATGAAATACAAGCAGGAGGAATAGCAAATTTTAAATGACTGCACACAGGGCACAAAAGGAGGACTGACTGGAAAGGAACATATTTTTGGTGCAAAAGTATCAAATTTTACAAATAAAAGTCCTGGACTACTCCCTTAAAAAAATTACAGTCTCCTCATTAACTGGAGGTAGGTTAGTCATAGGTTCAATTATTAATAATTGTTCAATAATACTTGAGACCATCCCAAGAGGCTTTAATTCAATATCTTCAGGCAGAATAACATAGTGAATTCTTCAACAGAAGGTAGTTCATTAAGAAGTAACTCATCTTTTGTTTTAAGAGGAAAATTCTTATTTTCCTTCTCAACTTGTAAATCATCTTCTCTGTCTGACAGCACTGGAGGAAATGACATATGAGAGGAAGAGGAAGATGATGAGGAAGAAGAGGAACTTGAACTCTGAATTTGTTTCACTGAAGGCAAGCGCTGTTGAGTTCCTTTCCGGGTAAGAGGAGAAGTTTCTCACTCAGACCACGCTCCCGCTCTCTGGGAGGAACGCTTGTGCTCACTGCTCTCTATGGGCCCTGTGAGCTATGGTCTGAGACATTCTGTCTTGTCCATCATCTTGATGGTCTCATCAGGAGTGAATTTGGGGGTATGCGCACTCTTGGTGATTACTTCTCTTCCAAAATGGACTTTTTAAAAAATATAATTTACTTTATTATCATTAATCTACAATTACATGTGCAATATTACGGTTATTAAACTACCCCTTCATCAGGTGCCCCTCACCAACCCCATTACAGTCACTGTCCATCAGCATAGTGAGATGCTATAGAATCACTACTTGTCTTCTCTGAGTTGTACTGCCCTCCCCGTGCCCCCCCAACATTACATCTGCTAATCGTAATGCCCTTTTTCCCTCTTATCCCTCCCTTCCCGCCCATTTTCCCCAGTCCCTTTCCCTTTGGTAACTATTAGTCCGTTCTTGGGTTCTGTGAGTCTGCTGCTGTTTTGTTCCTTCAGTATTTTTTCTTGTTCTTATACTCCACATATGAGTGAAATCATTTGATACTTGTCTTTTTCGGCTTGGCTTATTTCACTGAGCATAATACCCTCTAGCTCAATCCATGTTGTTGCAAATGGTAGGATTTGTTTTCTTCTTATGGCTGAATAATATTCCATTGTGTATATGTACCACATCTTCTTTATCCATTCATCTACTGATGACACTTAGGTTGCTTCCATTTCTTGGCTATTGTAAATAGTGCTGCAATAAACATAGGGGTGCATCTGTCCTTTTCAAATTGGGCTGCTGCATTCTTAGGGTAAATTCCTAGAGTGGAATTCCTGGGTCAAATGGTATTTCTATTTTGAGTTTTTTGAGGAACCTCCATACTGCTTTCCACAATGGTTGAACTAATTTGCAGTCCCACCAGCAGTGTAGGGAGGGTTCCCTTTTCTCCACATCCTCGCCAACATTTGTTGTTGTTTGTGTTTTGGATGTTGGCCATCCTCACTGGTGTGAGGTGAAATCTCATTGTGGTTTTAATCTGCATTTCTCTGATGATTAGCGATGTGGAGCATCTTTTCATGTGCCTGTTGGCCATCTGAATTTCTTCTTTAGAGAAGGGTCTATTCATGTCCTCTGCCCATTTCTTAACTGGATTATTTGCTTTTTGTTTGTTAAGGTGTGTGAGTTCTTTATATATTTTGAATGTCAACCCCTTATTGGATATATCATTTATGAATATATTCTCCCATATTGCAGGATGTCTTTTTGTTATACTGATGGTGTCCTTTGCTGTACAGAAGCATTTCA
>JAVSCE010018325.1:0-25791 GCA_032199065.1 Smutsia gigantea
ATGTTACAGCATTTCTCAGTGCTTCATTCTTTTTTTATGGTTGATTAATATGCCTTTGTACAGACAGACCACATTTTGCTTATCCATTCATCAGTTGATGGACATTTGGGTGGTTTCTGCTTTTTGGATATTATGAACATTCATGTACAAGTTTTTGTGTGAACATGTTCTCAGTTCTCTTCCCTCTAACCCAGCATTTCCCAGCTAGTTTTTAAAGAAATTTCCCACCTGTTGTGGCCCAATACTTTTGTAAAGTACAAACTCACAGGCTTGGATGATGTGGCACTGTCAATCTGCTACACAAGTTCCTAAATGTTTACTCTTTCTGAGCTTACTTTGGCAAAGGGTGGGTCCAACTACAGTCTGAACAAATTGTACCAATCTGTCTCTTTTGCTGAAGGCTTTTTTCTGGCTCCTAAGTATGGCTGACCTGCAGGATTCAGTCTTGGCCCTCTACTGTTCTAGCTACATTGTCTCTTTGTAAACTCCATCTACTTAATAGATGTACTTAAAAGGATATTTATGCCAAAGACAAAGTGACATCTTTAACCCTAATTTCTCAAGTTTCAGTCCCACACTTCCTACTTCCTGGCTGGATATATTCAGTTTGGTATTTCATACCATCTCAAACCGTGTAACTAAAACACGACTTCCCCACTACATCAGCCTTCTCTTGGCATCTTTTTTTTTTTACTAATGGCGTTGCTACTCTCCAGGCCACACAACCACATGCAAAAGCCTGATGGTGTCTTTGCCTCTTCCCTTTTCTTGGTTCCCTGTATCTAGTCACCAAATCCGGTTGATTCCTTTTTAGTGTCTCTTACGATCATCGCCATTTCCCTTTTCTTCCTGAGCCTCACTGGCAGTTAAGGCTCTCAAGCACTCCCCTTAAACTCCTGCAGTGACCTCCGACCTGACCTCCTGCAGCTTCCTACTTCCAGCAATCCTACACCAGTACTCTTCTTCAACTCCTGCTCAAAAACCGTCAATGATTCCCAACTGACTACCCAACAGAGTTCCGGTCCCGAAGCCTAAGATTCAAGGCCGATCTTCCAAACTACATTTCTAGTTAAAGCTTCCATTTCCCTGGTTCAGCTGAAACGGATCTGCTAGTTTTTGCCCAAATATCTTGTGTCTTGTGTCTCTAGCCCTTAACTTAGTTCATGCCAATCCCTTTGCATGGAATACTTTCTCCAACCACCTCTCTACCAAGTGAAATCCTAACAATTCTTGAAAACCCAGTTCAAGCTGTATCGGTCTCTAAGGCCATCTCCAACCACAGTGATACCTGGGGTAGCAGGAACTCATGCCTTAACCCATGGCACTTAGGACTAAAGACTCGTTTGGCAAATCATTTTACACTACAACATGCCACTCCTTACATTTTCGTTTTGTATTAAAATTTTTGTATGTTCACAATCTCTTTTCCTAAAGGCCTCCTATGTCTTTGGCTCTCCCGTAGCACACTATCCTGTATTTTTTGAGTGACTGACCACCAGTAATTGACACTTCATAACTGTTTAATCTTGTGTGTCAGTTTTCTCATCTGTAAAAATAGTACCTGCCTGAGGGAGTTGCTGTGAGGACTAAAGGAGATAACGCGTAGAAGGTAGCCCAGCGTTAACATACAGTAAGTGGAAACAAAGTTATATACACACATGATAGAGGAACGAAAGCAGGCCTTATCTGAGAAATTCTGGGGCAAGAAGGTATCAGAATTTCTTAATCAAATCTTAGATCTAATCTTTATTCCTGGGCCAGTCAAATGACTAAGGGATTGTGTGATAGAGGAACGAAAGCAGGCCTTATCTGAGAAATTCTGGGGCAAGAAGGTATCAGAATTTCTTAATCAAATCTTAGATCTAATCTTTATTCCTGGGCCAGTCAAATGACTAAGGGATTTCCCTTCTATCTGCATTTCAGAAGAAAAGCTATAACATATTTGTTTTATAAGGGTACTGATTATGGCTTGCCAAGAGCACTTTTTCTAAAATGCAGTGTACTGTTAAGTTAAGGCCCTGGATGGTTAGAAGAACACAGACTTTATATAGAGTTAAGGCCAATCTCAGCTTGAATCCTGGTTCTGCTACCTACTAGCTGTCACCCCAGGCTGGCTGATTAACTCAGTTTTTGTTTTTGTGTTTTTTGGGGTCTTCAGTTTCATCAGTGAAAGTATTATCTAGTTTAGGATTCATGCATTAGGCCTGGCACATAGGAGTTGCTCAATAAATATGAGATTGCTTCACCTCTGCTTGAACAGTGAATGCTCAGCTATCTCATCCAGTCACACAGTTAAATACCATCCATGTGCTGATGTTTCCAAATTTTCACCTCTAGCCTAGACCTCTCCCCTGAACTCCACACTTGTATAACTCACACAACACCTCCAGTAGACACATGCCTAATGGGTATCTCTTATTTAACAGGTTGAAAATGAACTGCTGACAAACCTCCCTCCCTAAACCTGCTCCTCCCTAGCCTTCTCCATTTCAGCAAATACAGACTTACTCCTCTGTTCACTCAAGACTGAAACCCTGCAACCTTGCCATCATTCTTGATCTCCCTCCCACCCTCAGCCCAGTCAGTCAGCAAATGCTGTCTGCTCCACCTTTAAAATAAGCCCAGAATCTGACTACTTCTTCCCCTGGTCCAAGTCAACACATCTGGCCTGTATTATTATAGTGGCCTCCTGACTAATCTCACCACTCCTGCTCTAGCCTCCCTTCCGTCTATCCTTAACACAGCATTGGAGGGAGGGATTCTGTTATAACCTAAGTTGGATCAGCTCCATTCCTCAGTTCAAAGCCCTTGGAAAGCAAAAGCCAAAACCCATCGGGAACACACATGATCTGTTCACCCCTCTGTCGCCCCAACCTTTCTCTGACTCATCTCTTGTCCTCTGTCTGGAACACCAGAGAGCTCCAGCTGAAGGTTTCACATTAATAGGCTCCTTGCCTGGAATGTTCTTTCCACAGATAAGCTCATGTCCCTCCTGTACTTCAGGTCTTTCCTAGGATGTCACCTTACTGGTGAGGACTTCCCTGACCATTGTATCTGAAATTGCACACACTTCCCCCTCACCAGTCCCCAACACACACTTCCTGGTAAGGTTGCCGTGAGGATGAAACAAGTCACTACATAGGTAGTACTTAGAATCCTGACCCATAACATGTGCTCAGTAAACATAAGTTACCGTGGCAGGAGGGAGTAATAAATGGAGTTAAACTGTTATGAGGTTCTGGGGTTTTCTGTGAAATGATTGAGGTACATATTTTTTCTATAGTCACTGAAGCTAGAACCTACTAAAAAAGAGGAAATGTCTTGCTTATCAAAAAAAGGAGAAATACAGATTTTGAGGAATTATAGAAGCATAAAATTGAGAGAATTCCTAGAAAAAAAATAAGTCAACTATTAAAGAGGTGGTTTTTTAATTCCTGGCAAAAGAAGGAAAGAAAGCTGGGGGGTGGGCTGGGGGGCACAGCAGAAGTGGAAGGGAGGGAAGAAGGGGGAAGAAGGAGAGAGGGAGAAAGGATCATCAAGAACCAGCATGGATCTGTTATATACAAGTCAGGCCAAACTGACTCTACATCTTTTTATAGATAAATCATCATAGGTCACCCAGTAGATCAGGGAAAAGTAATACATATAACGATTCTTAATTCATGCAAAACATTTTATAAAATCTCACAGCTTATCCTTACAGGAAATATGGACAAGAGGGGGCTGGCTGGTAGTATAGTTTCATGAACTACAGCTGATTGAATGACTATGCCTGCACGGGTTTGAACCCACCTCTGGTACCTGCTCCTGCATTAACCAGGACAGGCCAACTGTTGTAACGAGCATGCTCAAAATCTCAGTGGCTCAAGTAACAGAATTGCTTGTTGACCTCACAGCACAGTGTAATCAGCAAGAGGGGCATTGCCCCCACATAGTCATTTGGACACCTGGGTCCTCCTATTTTATGATGCTGTCATCTTTAATTTCTGGCTCCTGAGGCTTCTGGAGAAGAGGAAGACAGGAGCATCTTGTGTAGGAGATTTTTGCAAGCCAGGACTGGAAATGGTGGATATCCTCTCCACCCACATTCTGCTAGCCAGAATTCAGTCACGTGGGACCATCTGGCAGCAAGGGGCTGGGAGATGGGTTGAGCCATGCAGCCTGGCAGAAGAGGACAATGTGGATTGCAGTGAGTGCTAGCCACGCCTTCCACACATATGCAACTGCACTGACACCAGTCTTCAGGGAGGTCTCTGGTGGCAAGCCAAACCCTATCTCTTGCCCTGCTTTAAGAACGTTATCTTTTTCAATGACTTGGGTGAACACACGGAATGTGTCTTATTACCCCTTTTGCATGTCACTCTTTCAGGCAACTGTATGTGAAAGCAGCTGACTGGGAGTGTCTGGTGAAAGAGTGCAGTTTGGCCAGATCTCACACTGACTAGATTATTACAGAAGTGGAAGAATCTAGCAAATCGGTTGGGACTGGAGGATCACATAGACCTTGCCCCTCCCACGGGCAGCAGGAGTACATGGAACCACCCTTGATGCCCCGTCTGCTAGTCGACCTGGCCACACTCCCAGACTCGCCTCTCTCTGTATGTCCTTCCACTTCCTCTCCTCCCACCAGGTGAAGAATTCTGCAGCTTGCTTCTCAATGGAAGTTCCTGAGTGGGAGGGAGAGAGCACATCTGAATTGTTCAGGAAAGGGTTGGGACCTCTGCTTAGTCAGAGGGTGAACTTTTCACAAAGATCCCCTTTTAGGCGTTTGGGCTGTATAGGACTTGGCTGACTGCGGACAGGAAATTAGGCTTGTTTAGCAAGTTTCCAGGCAAAACAAAGCTGGGAATAAAGGCTTTCATGATGGATAAAAAACTGAGCCTCAAATAAATTTCACTGGACTGGAGTGATGAGCTGAAGTCAAGAAAATTAAATTATATCTGTCAGGGACACAGTGAGACCACATCACATTCTCAGAAGGTTTAATTGAAGAGAGCATAACGTGAGGGCTATTTACAGAGGTGAGACAGGGTTAAGGGAACTCATACTGGGTGGTGACACACCCAGGGGCCAGCAAAAGTAAGACACTGTGACCACTCCTAGGCTTGTGCCCTTGTGCCGTAGACTAAATGTTTGTGTCCCCTAAAAATGCATATGTTGAAATCCTGACCCCCATGGTGATGGTACTAGGAGGTGGGGCCTTTGGGAGGTGATTAGGCCAGGAGGCTGTCATGAATGGGATTTAATGCCCTGATAAAAAGACATAAGACAGCTTGCTTTGTCTTGCTTTACTCTCCCCTGTGTGAGGATACAAGAAGACAGCCATCTGCAGACCAGGAAGCCAGCATCACCAGACACCAGATCTGCTGGCCACTTGATCTTGGACTTCCTGGACTCCAGAACCATGAGAAATGCATGCTTGCTGTTGAACAAGTCCAAACTAACTAAGACTGCATCAGACAGCAGAGGGAATGAATGAATGGTTTTACAATAATTCAGCATGGTAACCACAGAAGTGGGGCCACCAGGTAGGGACGGTGGCTGTAGGTAGAGAAATGCAACCACTGCCAATAGTGTTACCTGAGAGATTTGGAGGATAGGGTAAATACCCAACTTCTCCCCCCTCTCTTGCTCCAAACTCTTATAGGTGCCTCCCACTGGCCACACCTCACAGCAAGTCAGAGTACCACAGAGCCCAGTAATACCATCTGCAGAGGTCAGCCTCCTAAGATAACAGAACAGAGCAAAGATCAGAGGATGGATATGGAGGGGAAAAGGAAAATAGCACAAAGATGACAGAAATAAATGTAAAAATGTCACATTCAGCTTAGAAAGTCAGTTGCATAAAATGAGACAGTATGAAAAAGTTCCGGAAATGAGACTAGCTCTAGGTTCTGTGTGAAGCAACTGTGGATGCATTAATAGGAGCAAGGGGTCTTATTCAGGGGAGGTTATAGTCCCTGTGCCCACTGCTTTCTACCTTGATCAGGCCACCTGTGGTTCTGATCTAGTCAGGGTCTCACCCTTCAGGAGGGACATTTATAAACCTGTCTTCGGAAAAGCTACTGACAAATTAAGGCATTAGAAAACCATAATGAGGAAGGCTGAAGATGATGGGGAGCAACACTTGGGCTGAAGAAAAGATGCCTCAAGGAAAACACTATAACTTCTCTAAGTACTTGAAGAGCAGACAGGAGGACTCCCTTTCAGGACGCGCCCTCCAGCCCCTCGATGCCCCCAGACTGCATGCTACCACATCTGTGAACTCCCACAGCAAACTGATTTTTTGCAGACTTTTACTGCCCAAATCGTCCATTTTGCTTGTCCATCTTTCCTACTAAGAGGAGAACAGATACTTTTTCACCACTGCATCCCAATACCTAATGCTTGACTCCTGGGAGGTGCTCAGAGTGTTCACTGAACAAAGTGCTCCAATAGGAGCAAGAAGATACCCTGCAGGGAGGTAGAGAAGGGAAAGCATACAGTGGGCAGGAGTGGGGAATGCCTCTTCCAGCCTGAAGGTCTGCAACTACAGATGGGCAAGGCCTGCTCTCTCCAAATCTCAGTTTCTTCACAGTTTCTCAGGGTGCTTTGAAGACTCCAGGCACTACTCTACCTGTAAAGAGCTCGGAACAGCGTATAAGTGTTCCCAAAATGGCTGTTGTTATTATCATTGTTGTTTAAACGACTCAGGTTGGTGACACTGTCTTAGGGCCGATTCCCCAGAAGAGAACCCTGAGACAAGCGTCCATGGCCAGTTGACTTCTCAGTAAATGTTCTCAGTAAAACCCAGTAAGGGGGTAAAGAAATGGGGCAGGGGAGAGAAGGAACCAAGCAAAGGTGTGATATCAGGGGAAGTCCCCCAGAGGGTAACTGCCTTCACACACACACATACACACACACACACACACACACAACACACACACACACACACACACACACACACACACACACACACACATGCATCAGTAGTTGATTGAGGACAGCCCAGGGGACCATAAATCCCTGCCACCTTTGTTCTCCTTGCCCCCAGGTGAAGGAGCTGCAAGATGCTGCTGGTAGCCCAGGAGCTGATGTGCATGGAGATGGTAAAGGATGGGCTGTTAACTAGTCTAAAGAGGGGTGGCTGGAGGCAGAGCTGGCACTGGAAAGCCCGTTCACCTGCCTCCAGGCTGCGGCCCCCAGACCCCAGTGCTTCTCCTCGTCCAGGCTTACTCCAGCCTCTTTGGAGTGGTTTATCCTTTGAGACCATGCCAGACAGTTAGCAAACAGGACTTGAGCATCATGGCCCTGAGAACTCCAGGGGCCCACAGAAACTGCGGAGAGCAGGTTGGGCTAGTGTGGGGCATTGCTCCCTTAGGTGATTTTTCTGAAGCCATTTTTCTCTTTTTCTCACCCTAAGTTTGTAAGGAGATGATACTTCTGGAACAGGTCCCATCCCCCCTCCTCTGTCTCCATGCGAAATGTTCCTCTGGCCGTCTGGCAGTGTCTGTGGAACTGGGGGCAATCAGGGAGTCATCAGCACACTTTGGCTCCCACCTACCCTGCAGAGGTGGGAGGGAAGGAAAAGACCCATCATGTGCAGAATTCAGGTGTCCTATGTCCAAGGGGACATTGATCTAGACACTTGAGGAGCCTCTAGCACAATCCTAGGAGCCCTGAAGGATATATATTATGGGCTATCTGTTTGTGTCCCTCAAAATTCATATGTTGAAACTCTAACCACCAACATGGTGGTATTTGGAGGTAGGGACTTTGGGAGGTCATTAGGCATATATGAGGTCATGAGGTTGGAGCCTCCATAGTGAGATCGTGCCCTTATAAAAAGAGGAAGAGAGCAGAGCTCTCTCCCTGTCCCCATCTTGTGAGGACACAGAAGGTGGCCATCTGCAAGCCAGGAATAGGGCTCTCACCAGACACCAAACCTGCCAACACTCTGCGCCAGGACTTCCGACCTCCAAACTGAGAAATAAATGTCTGTTGTTTGAGCCCCCAAGTCTATGGCATTTGATTACAGCAGCTGCACAGATTAAAACAAAGTACAAAGTGGGAAGGACACCTCCTCCTTTCGGGAGCTGGTGATTTTTAAGGTGCCATAGACTGAAGTCACTTGGTACCCTTCAGGCTGCCACAGGCCACACCTAAACTTCCCCTGCCACCTCCTTGCCCCAGTGTGGTTGGAGCAGAAATCTCTGACATCTGCGCAGACTTTATAATTCACTTTCCCTTGTATTTAACACTTGGGAAGTGCTTAGGACAGCGCCTGTTGCATAATGGGTTCTATTAGTGGTGGTAGCGCTGCTGGTGACTGTGTCCCTCACAGCGTACCGGGGAGGTGAGGGGTGAGCATTGGTGTCCCCATGTAGCAAACAGGAGGCTAGGATTCAGGCGCGTCAGTAATATCAGTGCCAGGAATCAACCTCCATTCACTCATTCAGTTAACATCACGTCATTTGTGTGCCGGACATCTTACAGGGTTCTGGGGATCCATGTTCTGAGCAAAACAGACATGATTCCTGCCCTCACAGAACTCACAATCTAGTCAGGGAGATGGGCTGTAACCAAATAATCCCACAAGCAACTGTGTAATTTCAAACTGCAATAGTTCCTCTGCAGATAAAGGACTCAGACCTATACTCAGGGTGAACGTTGTCACGTGGTCCTCAAATTTGCATTTCTAACACGGTCCCCAGTGAAGCTGATGCTGCTGTTCCCAGGACCCTACAGTGAGAACCACTGAGCTAGCTCAAAGGGGGTCAAAGGAAAAAGTTCTGAGCTGAGAGAACAGCATGTGCAAAGGCCCTGGGGGCAGAAAGGAGAGTCTGAGGCTCTGAGAGGGCTGGAGCTCAGTAGGCAAGGGAGCCCCATGCTCCCCAGTCTGAAGTTGTCCACAGGGGCCAGATCATGCAGCACAACTCTCCCAAGTTTGGCTTTTAGCCCAAGAGTGATAAGAAGACATTGGAGGGTTAAAAGCAAGTCAGTGCTATTACCATATCTGTGTGGCTACGGCTGCTTTGCCAAGAAAGGATATGAGGAGACACTGAGGCCAGTTAGATAGCCCCAGGTTTACAAAGGCCCCGATGAGCTTGTTGTCCACTACCTGTTCTGCCACCAAGCACACTGGCTCTGTCCCACATCACTGCCCTTTGCCCATTGAGGCAAAAGCTTTTGTAGCTTTTGTTGGCTCTGAGGTGAAGTCTTTTCTCAGAGGCTGGACTTACAGAGAAAGCAAGGCCTCTCTCCTTTCGGGGTCTCTTTCTGTGCTGTGCCATTTGTCATTTGTCCCAAAAGGTAGCAAATTTAAGACCAGAGGCTATGAAATGTGGGCTTTTGAAAACATCAAAACCATTGCAAGAATCAGTACAAGCTGACATTCAGAGCGTATTTCTAAAAGCATTTCTAATGCTGCGGGCGGGGCATCGCTTCCATGTGGTGTAGACCACATGTTGCAGGACACTGGGCATAGCATAATAGTTATGATGGGAGCTCTGGGGACAGTGTTCCTGGGGTCAAATCCAGGCTCGGCCACTTATTCATAGTATCTCCTAGGGAAACCACCTTTCTGTGCCTCACTTTTTCCCACCTGCAAAATGGGGATAATATCAGCAAGTATTGCATAGGGTTGTGAGAGGGATCTGATTAGTAAATAGATTTGTGCCTGGTGTGTGCAAATGCTCTGTGGCTGTGTGGTCATCACCATCATTAGTGTCCATGGGACAGGTGGACTGCTGGCTCCACATGTCATACCTGGTTTGTTGTGGTTTTTATTTGTCTTTGAAGAATGCTGGGAGTAGAACTGAAGTATCTAGGGGAAAATTTGAGCATAGCAGAAGGTGAAGACGGAGCTGAATAAAGCTGTCCTGGCTGGTGTAGCAGACAATGACACACTCTTCCCCGAGTCCCTGGGCTGCCTTTCTACTGCTTCTGTGTGCTCACTCTTGAGCAGGTTTTCAGCAGCCTGCAGCTGCAGCCTGCCTTCCAAGGACTGCCCTCAAACTACTCTCCTTACAAGCATAGGAACCAAAAATGCCTGGAACTCTATGTCCTCCTCCATTTCCCCCAATAACTGTTGATAAACAACTGTCCCGGGTCCCTGACCTGGGGTGGGACAACATAGAGGTATAACTTGCCCTCTCCAGAGTTCCCTGGATGACCAGGCTGAGGCTGCCCTGCAAGGACCTTGTCTGAGATCACATGTTTGCCTGTCTCCCCACCCCCTGCTGCCCAGTCCTGTCCCCACCCCCTTACCAGACTCCCTGAGCACACATTTCTTATGTGAATCCTCATCTCAGGTTTTGTTTGGGGCTTTTTGTGTAGTCTCACCTGAAATGGTCCACTTTTTAGAAGGGGGAACCAGTATTAGAGTTTTGTGCCATCTGAACCCAGATCGATGGGGTCATATTTGCATTATGTGGGTAGACATGAATGCCCCCAAGTCAAATAAAGGAGCAGGAAGAAAGAACGTAGTCCCCACAGTAGGGAAATGGCCAGGGCAGGCGAGGATATCTTGCTTCTGGGGTGTGCCCAGACATGTGCAATGTCTCTAACTTGCTCAGAGAGTGAAAGCTTTGAGCCAGCTGGCCCAGACTGAAATGTGGCAAAAATAGGCCGTGTGCCTGAGAGGCGAGGCGGCCCAGTCTGGCTATAGCCCTTGCTCACTGCCTGGCTGGGAAGACCAGGAAAGCAGGAAGGCAGGCAGGGCTGAGGGAACTGCTGGGTGAGGGAGAGAAAATACAGTGCTGGGCTCACTGCCTCCACAATCCACTTGGGTCGCATTCTCAGGCTGTGCACTGCCACACGGTCCAGGAGAGAGACAGAGAAGAGAGAAAGAGAGACAGGCACAGAGATTCACAGGGAGGCAGAGAGACAGGGAAGTGGTGAGAGAGACAGAGATAGAACTAGGGAAAGAGACAGCAAAAGAGACAGAGGGAGAAATAGAAAGAGAGAGGGAGAGAGATGGGAAGTAAGAAACACAGTTGGTTAGAGACAGAGGCCAAGTGATTTGGGGACACACGGATCAAAGCCAAGACACACAGTGACAAAGGGAGGAATAGAGAGACAGAGAAAAGCAGGAAGAGAGAGACAAAGGGAGAGAAACCCAGAGACCAGGTGAATTTGAGAGACACAAAACCAGAAAAAGGAGAGATTCAAAGAAATCGAAGCAGAAAGGGAGATGGAAGAGCGGAAGAGGAGTGCCAAGGAGATAGCCAGAATGCCATGGGAAGATGCCAGGGCGTGCTCTCAGGGCTCAGGGGGGGAGCAGGCAGCCCCAGAGCTGGGGTGGTGACTGCCCCCCAGGGCCTCCAGCCAAGGAACATGGCTGCACCATTCTGACTCACCTTGAATCAAAGTGGAGGGTTCCAAAGTCCAAGAACATCCTCAGGGTCCTGAGGCCCGCCCCCCATCCCTCTGCTGTGCTGGCAGCAAGCTGAGAAGCACCCAGGGCCCGCCCTGGCCCACTGCCCCAAGACCTCCAGCTTCCAGCTCCACCTCAGGGACTCAGAGACACCCAACAGCAGCGCGTGCACATGCAGCAAAAGCCCTCAGAGCACACAACCCCCATAGCAGAAAAACCCTCCTTAGCAGCAGGGTTAGCGTCGGAGAGAGGCCAGTGGGCCGTGCGTTGTCAGGGAGCTTGTTTTCCCAGGAGCCGTCGCTGTTCAGATGTGCCATGAGCAATTGGCACTCTGCGCGCCTCCCCCGGCAAATTATTCTGCTGGAGTTTCTTCCAGCATGCCGAGCTATGCTGCTGTAAATGCCAGAAATCATGTCCATTAAGCCCAGAGTGACGGCAGGCTTATGGATGGATTTACCTTCAAAGAGAGGCCGCTGAGGCACCCAGCGTGGGGGGCAGCACTTTATGGATGCCGCTCTTGGCTTGCAGGGCCTTAAGCGGTCAAGTTGGTTGCATAATCAATTTCTTGTGTAGGCCTGGCTGTGGGCCACATGGTCGCAGGCAGGGATTTAGGACACGTGCCCTCTACCGGCACCCCACACCCTCCACAAAGACCTTGGTCTCCCCTCGAAGGTGGATGTGTTCCCATCTATCTGGGGTGCTGGTGGCAGGGACCGGACTGATGGGGAGGGGAGTGGCACAAGCCAACTCAGGCAGATGTTAAATTCCATGGTCTGTCTCTCCTCCTCCAAGCCCTTCCCCAGGGCCCCTTACAAGGGCAGCAGCCATCCTCAATGCCAACTCAGCCTTCTGGGCCGGGCCCCACTTGTAACCTTTCCCTTCTCCAAAGTGGGTCTGAGGTCTTCACAGGGCAGCTCCTCTGGCCCCGTGATCCAACTTTTCCTCCTCTTTGATCTGGGACCCCTGGGTCACTGGCTTTACTGCCTGGCCTGCATGGCTGTCACTCAGCCCCTCCCCTCTGTCGCTCAGTGTCTCCTGCCCCTGGGGAACCCTCCCCTCACTGCCTGCCTTCAGGCTTGATCTCCCAGGGATCCTGCTCCAGGCAAGTTTCCATTTAACACCTAGTTAACACCACTGAGCAGTCGCCTCAGGCAGCTAGGTACTCATGGTGTAACTACTGGGGACACAGTCTGGGTCAAGAGACCCTGCGGGTTTCTCACACTGTCCTGGAGTTCCTGCCACACTCCATCTGTGGCAGATTGTATTTTCCAAAGACGGCTCTTCTTGATAACTTGGACACGCCCTCCATGGGCAGGTGAGATCTATGTTTCCTTCCCTTAAACCTGACTATGGTGGAAGTGACCCTGTGTGACTTCTGAGACTATGTCATAAAAGATGAGGCAGCATCTATCTGGCTCAGCAGAACACTTAGGCTTGGAACTCCAAGCCATGTCTCACTAGCTTGAGGCCACCATATGTTTGGAAGCCCAATCCAGCCCACGATAGACGACCACATGGAGAGGCCCCGGACTGCAACAAAAAGAGGACTGCGTGCCCGCCTCCCACTATCTAGCTCCGGTCCCTTTCCAACTGCAAGCACACCAGAGGCCCCAAGCAGAACTGCCCAGCTGAGCCCTTCCCGAATGCCTGACCCATAGAAACCATGGGAGAACATGAAATAGCTGGGGGTTTTTGTTGTAGGTCACTAAGCTTTTCTCTCCACAAAACCAGTTTTCAAAGGTCAATGAGTCTAAATACAGTAAAAATAGATGTTGAGTAATTACCAAAACAAGACTAAACAACTGAATCTTTCTTTGACCATCAAAAGGCATTCCATGAGTTGCAGAGCACAGCATGCTGAGTGTCTGTTCTCACTGCACAGTGCCGGGTATCAGAGAGAAATGTCTATGCAGCCATGACTCCTAGGCCCTACCTCAGTTTACTCACAATCCAGCAAACCAGAAAGCACAGGTGACCAGAATTGTCTGGCCACTTAGCTCCTGGGAAATAAGTGAATGAGCAAATGACACAAAGGCAGGAATCCTTTCACAAAGCAGTGTCTATGGGCCACATATGTCCAGGCCGACATTTCCAGATGTTCTCTCTGGTGCCAAGAACTGTGTCCTCTACCAAGTGGCAGGGTTTTGGCAACTGGTCATCTGGTACATGAGGTGTCCTTTTTTATTTAGCATGAGGAGTGGATTTCCCCAGGGCCTGAGCATTGCTGTGGTGCTCTGCAGTGGCAGTGGTACAGAACTCCGCTCCTCTTGGGCCTACCTTGTCACCTTCTTCTCCCACGCAGGCCAAAGGACATGCTGAAGGACTTCAAGGCAATTACAGACCCTGTAGTAGAGTGGTTGAGAGTAGTGCTGCCCGTTCCAGCATGTAGCACCTGAAGCAAGTCGGATAGCCTCTCTGTACCTTGCTTTGCCCATCTGTAAAATGGGAATGATAATAGGCCTTCCCTCATCGGGCGTTGTCAGATTCAAAGAGTTCACACCTGTAAAGAGCTGTGAACAGGACCTACACATAGCCCCTCATTCTTACTGCAGGGTTCTTGGGATTCTGTGTTATTAACACTAACAGATTCTGTTCAATGTAGTCTCAGCAACATAACTGTCAGGTGAGAAATTGAGCATTCCTTACACTCTCCCTGCTTCGGCATCAACTCTTCCCCCAGCTCATGTGCAGACACACACATGCATGCACACACATGCACACACTCAGTAGGCAGTGCTTGCTTGCCACAGGCCACACCACTGTAACAGATCAGTGCGGGAGGAACAGGCCACTTTACCTTCCTCTCCAGGCAGAAGTACGTGTGTGGAAGATGGATGCAGAGCATCTGCCTACATCGACAGAGGGAAACATGTCCAGGCTGGCTCCACAGCCTCTGGAGAAGCAGGGCAGAGGCTGCCCCTGGGAACTGGGCCAAACAAGACCTAAGGGTCCTTGGAGGCCGAGTCCCCTGGGTCGCTGCACTTCTCCCCTAATGGCAAGCCCAGTCTCCTGGCACTGGCCCAGTTCCAAAGCCCCCTCCCTCATCTAGCTGCTGTGTCTGCCGCAGGCTTTCTGCTGAGAACACAATCTCCAAGGGACAGCGCACTGCCTATTGGGCAGAGGGGCAGGGAATGGAATGAGCCACAGTGATGAAAGACATACAGGGTCTTTCCCTCTAGAAGCAAGGGAGCCTCTGCTCAGATTCCTGTCTCATGGCAGATCTGACCCCAGCGTGGCTCTGCTGGACCAAGGCTCTCTCCAAGTGAGATAATCCAGCAGAACGGTGTCGTCCACCACAGCAGAAAAGGCCCCATCTTCTCACCCTGTAGGAATTTCACAACGAGGTGCATCAGACCCTGAAGATATTGGCAAACACAGATCAATGTCACAGGTGGAGAAAATTTTGGAAATGAAGGAATCATTCTCATTTGGAGGTACATTTAGCAAAAGCAAAGTAAATACTCTTGGACTGATTAGCTTTCCAGTTTTGCAGTCAGTTAACAAGTATTTATGGAAGGACAACTCTGTGCGAGGTGCTGTGATTGGCTTGGGACCACTGTCCCAATAGAGTTCAAAGGCTTTCCCCTTCTGGTGGGCAACTTAGCAGAAAGTGACTATACTGGGAGCTGTGCCTTATAGCCCTCCAACTTCAGTGAACACAACTGCATAAGGGCCCCAGCTCCTAAGCTCTGAAATCCATCCCAGCATCTGGGCCAAGGCTGCACTTCCCACTGGCTGCCAAGGCCAATGACACAGCGAGGCATTGCACCAAAGCAGGCCAGTTCCTATGAGAAACAGGGCTTCACTGCAGCTGACTGGTTTGAAGACAGCCTGCTGGCCTTGCTGAACCTTCCAGAGACTTCAGGTCGATCTAGGCTTCTCCCACCCACCTCCCTGCCATCTGGCCATCATTGAGGTCAGACTCATATCAAAGCCTGTCAGTGGCCCTCCCAACCTTACCCAGCAATTCCCTGACTCTATCACAGGCATCTTCCCTAATAAAACACTTGCACATTTAATCCTCCTATGGCATCTGCTTCTCGGAGGACCCAGACTACCCCAGGAGCATTGCCATGTCCTCCTCTTCCTTTCTCTACTCAGCCTTCCCAGGTGGACCACCCCACCTCTAGCTCATATGGGCCCCTTGCAGACACCTGAATTGGCTCAATCCTCAGGAGTCTCCCTGGTAAATTCTAACTCCTGTAAGAACTTACATCTTTAAGGCTCCTCACTTTGAAGGTCCTCGGAGACATTGCTGACCCATGGCAGGAAGGTCCATGCCACCATGCTCTTACATCATATTTCAAGATGCCTCTATGAGTTATTAGTATAATTCACAATAACTATTGCATAATGAGCAATGAGCCCACAGCACGATGCTAAGCTTTTTACATGCATTACCTCATTTAATGCCTACCTCTCTGCACAAACCACCCCCACCCCCACCCCGACCACCCGCCCATCCACCCGGGGAATGCCCTTCTTCGAACAATAGCTCTATGGCTTATTACTCTCACTCGGCAGCCCCTCCTCCTCTGTGAATCCAAATCAAGACATTTGCAGGGAGAACACAAAGATCTGATCTTACAAAGTATGAGCATCTCCCAAGAGACAGCTGATACCCAGGTTGAAAAATTCCAGGCACATGGCTTAGTAACCAAGTCCAGCTTGGCCCAGGCTAACAGATGATATAGTCAACTCCCCTTTTTAATCCTATCCTGTTTTACACACCCCCAGCCATTTCTTTCCCCTGTGTGTCTCAGCTTCGTGGTACTTGAGAAACAAGGCCTCTGGGCTCACATCCAGGACACATCTCAGGCATCCTCCGTCACTCCGAGTTTGATCCGTCCTCCTCAGCCCTACATTCAGAAATATTCTCCAGCTCACCCTGAGTCACAGCTCCACATACTAAACAGAATGCCAGAGGTTGGCTGGCTGGCCGGGGACCTCACACGAGATACTTGGCATCTGTGAGCCTCAATTCCCTCATCTGTAAAACAGGGTCATTGTGAGGATTAAAGGAGAGAATGAATTTGAAAATTACTGTAAATCCTTACCACTCATAGTGAGGTCCTCCGACTGGCAGCAGCAGCTTCTGGAAGCATGTTAGAAATGCAGATACCCAGGCCACATGCAGACCCACCAAACTGAACCCCCGGGCTCACAGCACCACTTTCCTCCCAGGTACTGGTGTGCATCCTGAGGTGTGACAAGACTTGCCCTCCAGTTGTAGATCTTTCCTGGTGAATGGCCTACAAAGGGTTTCTGAGCTGAAGCCTCTGCCTGCCGGTTCCCCTGCTCCCCCTGTTACTCCTGTCTTCCTCGCCTTGAGTCCTCCCCACCCCCCACGGCCCACCCAGCCCCTTCACCCTGTTCCATCTCTTCCTCTCCTTTGGTCAATAACAAGGGAGCACTCTCCCAATCCCACCGTTTCTACTGCCTCTGCAAAAAAGCGAATGTAGGGGGAGACTGGGAAATATGTGTACACTTGGAGGGGGCCACGCCTCACGGCCTCGTGGCCTGCTGGGTATGGAGAGAGGGCTGGAAATGTGCAAAGGGGCCCAGCTAGCGATGAAGCCCAAGGCTAGCCAAGGCATCCATTCTCCTCGGATTCTAGGCCCCTCCGGGCCGTGAATTGCCCACATTCCCTGCACCTGATGTGTGATATATTTTCTGTAATTATGGTGATGCTGTCTGTATATGTTAAATGGCTATAGCAGTTAATTATTTGTGGGTAAACAAGGGATGCCTCTTTGCCCCAGGAGAGACTGAAAGATGCCCGGTTGAAGAACCACAAGATCAAAGAGAAAGGGAGGGGGAAGAGGAAGAGTAATTCTTCTCCTGGGAGCTTCTGGGGAGGCAGAGGTGAGCTGATTTGGCCTTCGCAGAGACCTCAAGTGAAGCTGAAAGGCCCTTGTAGCATGAGGACACTGCCGCAGGAATCCAGACCAAGGTGTGAGGGTGAGGGATGATCTCCACACACAGCCTCTGCTCTCCCTGGGGGTCAACCTAACCCTGACTAGCTTTGTGCAGGCACACATCCCCAGTTTGCTAGTTGTTGGAAGTATCAGTCTTCTTCTTCTCCCTTAGACATAAAATCCCCTATTTTTAGAAAGGCACATGCCCCTCTCCTCTGATAAAAACTTTATGTTCCAGCCTCGGCTTGCAGCTGTGTGTGGCCATGTCACCAAGGCTGGCCAATGAGACATAAGCAGAAGCAACTTCTGGATTTGTTCTGGAAGAGAAGCAAGTACATCCCTCTTTGCCCATTCCTCCTTCTTGCCCACTAGAGCATGCATGTGATGAGGAGCTTGAGCAGCCATCTTGAGCCATGAGGTAATTTGGGGATGGGGAGCCATGTTGGGTAGAGCAACAGGAGCAAAGGAACCTCAGTCACTTACACTTAACATGTTACAGCCCTTATGCGAACCATCTCACCAGCCTGGGACTTCTGACCTCTGGACTTTTGTGTGAGAAATCCATTTTTGGCATATTTAGGTCACTGTTATTTTGGAGGTATTGTTATTCACAGACAGCCAAATGGAACTGGTAAATATGTGTAACATGGTATCTTAGGTCAAGTTCGCCAAGTTGCAGACTTTGAGATGGAAATTTGTCTGGAGAAGGTTTACTGGGGTGTGGTGTCAAAGTCAATACTTGAGTGGGAGTGAGGGAAGAAGACTGAGTATAAGAAAAGCTGAATGGCAACATGGTCACAATAGTGGCCTAGCAGGATCCCACAGGCACCTCCAGAGTGAGGACGGCCCTTCAAAGTGATGAACCGAGGCAAAAGGGTTGAGCCTTTGGACCTCCCTGGGCTTTGGTTTTCTCATCTGTAACATGGGTATGTTACTGATCATGCACTTACAGTGAAGATAAGGAAAAATGTGTGTGCAGGTCCAGCTCCTGGGCAGACAACCACGAAAGCCAGCCTTGGGAAGACTTGGGAATTTTGCCCATGACCTCTGGGGACCCATGTCTGTGTCTCTACTCATTGGCCTGGCTGTGCATCATAGAAGACAAGCAGGCAACTATCACATCTCCAGAACCTTCTCTGACACTTCCACCTTCCTCAGCTGGGAACATTCACAGTCTCCTCCCCTGTGTTCCCACAGTACTCTACCCAGAGTATCATCATGGCTCTTTCTGCTTTGAACATGGCTGTATCTCCAAGTCCCAGCACAGTGCCAGGCAGACGGAAAACACTCAATGTAAAATTGTTGAATCGATGAGCTTCACTGAAGGGGCCAAATCCCCATGATGTCAAGAAGATAAACACTATTCCTCTGAAGCCAGGAGTCACCCTTTGAGTCTCCATCTTACCATCTCTTACTTAGAGCACGCCTCCCTCCCCCCGGCCACCACAGGTGAAGTTTTCTCATCCATATAATGGGAAGAATAACAACAATAAACAGGACTGCTGTGATGCTGAGGTAACATATTAGTTTAAAAGCTGAAGGATATGATATAGATGATATACTACTGGAGATGGGTTGGAGGGGGTTTTCATCAGTTGAGTCTAAATCTGTGACTCTGAGGGAGTATTCTCAGCACATACGTTCTGGCTACACAGTTCTGCAAAATTGGGCAGCCGCCGAAGTGTAAGGCCAGGGACAATTGGCGGCTTCCAAGGGTAAGCCTAACGCAGCCTCTCTTGTCTGGAAATGCAAACTGTTTGGCCACATGGGCCACCAGGTAAAGGCTTTTCAGTGAGCCCGAGCCGGGGAGTAGGGATATGAAGGGGCAGGAAAGACAGCAGTTAGAGGGGGGATCAGAACCACTTCACACCTGCCCCCAGGGATGAGGGGGCCCCTACATAATGTGCACAGGTCTCGGGGACAGGACAGGCTCCCTCAGATGACGGCTGTGAGGGGCAGTAAACAACCCGGGCTCTCTAGCTGTTTCACAGCATGCCCAGGTGAGGGGCCCAACATAAATCAAGAGCAGTCATGAAGCACCTACACCAGTCTGGCAGGAGGAGGGATTCAGATCCTAAGTTGAAGCCCCGGGGGGCACAGCAGGAACTCAAAGCACACTGGGGTACCTGGAAAACAAGTGATAATATCAGCCACACATTTAAAGAGGAGGCAGGTCAGAGCAGCAAGAAGTCAAATCTTGCCTCTGCAATTAATTAACTCTGTTACTTTGGTTGACTTATATAACAGTTCCATGCCTCAGTTTCCCCATTGGCAAAATGGAGACAGTCATATGTCCATCTCAGGTTGTAATAAGGGCTGAGATAGCATAGGTAAGGCACTTAGTGCCCTGATATGCAACTGCCGAGCCCAGGAGCTGGGGTCTGTGGAGATGCCGGGGGCAGCCATCGGCAATTCCCTCAGGACTCATCACCTACAAGCCTTCAGCACACAGGAGCCAGGGCCCCCACTCAGTCCAACTGGAGATATGGATTTCCACATGAAAATGACACCACAAAGCTGAATGAAGGGTAGAGGAGGCAAGGATCTTGAACTCCAAACAGAGAGAGGGCTCTCAGGGCTGGGGCTAACAAGACTTTTTGGATGTAAGGCAGAGAAATGCCACTCAAACTGGCTCAGTAAGAAAAAAACAAAAGGAATGTCTTGGCTCAGGAACCCAACATATTAAAAGGTACCTGGCTTCAGGCATGGTTGATTCCAGGCACTTATCCCAAGTGATGACAAGATGGCCACCAGTAGTTTCAGACTTAACATTTATTAGTAGAGTAACCATGATAGAAAGGGCACCTTTTCCCAGCAGTTCTAGAAAACTCCCAAGGGCTGCCAGTACCTGGCCATCTCCGGCCATGGCCCACCCCAGGTCCCTGGGAGTGTGGCTGGCTTCACTGAAACCACACAGACAGGGCAGAAGATGGGGAATGGATGCTGATTTGTCAGGCAAAATAATACATCTGCCCTCAGAAGGCTTCACCAAGGAGGTGAGACCTGAACCCCCCCACCCCCTCCTACTCTTCTTGAAATAGTAACCAGAGTTTGTTCAAAACCACAAATTGCAAAGGGCTGGCACCTATACCATTTAATTTCTCAACTTGCTGGAATCAATTCTAGGCAGGGGAAAACTGACCACACAAAGGCCTGGAGGTGGGGTGGGCCCACAGCAGGGGAAGATTAACCTAGCAGCTGTGTGTAGGCGGGATCAAAGGTCAAGAGCCCTGTGTGGCTGCGGCTGAGGGGCCATTCTTTCCAGCCCAAGGTGAAGGGGCCTGTTGCTGTCTCTTTCCAGGTGATCAGTAAAGCCCCAGGGTAATGCAGCAGGAGGCACAAGGAAAGGGATGGCACATAGGAATAGGATGACAACCAGCTCGGATTGGGAAGCCGGCTTTCAAGGAGGGGCGGATGAGTCAAACATGCTTCTCAAGTGCAGGCTGAGGGAATAGTGACCAAAATGGGGAATTCTCTTAGGGGAAAGGGGGATTGGGTTTGATTCATTTGAATCAAAAGTGCCATGAGAGCATCCAGGTGAAAGTGACCACAGGCTGAGGCCAGAGCTGTGGCTTTCAAGGTCCTGAGGTCACCACCGAGCCCCTGGGAGTGGCTTGACCTGGCTGCCAGGGGACGTTGGAGTAGAGAAATAAGCCAGAAGGCTGAGAACCAGGCCTTGGGAGATGCTCACATTTAGGGGATCAGACTAGGAATGCGGCTGCAAAGAAGTGCTCAGTGGAAGTAATGAAAGGCCAACAGGGAGGGGCTCAGTGAGGCTGGGGCAGGGACAGCGGGGGGAAGAGCTGCTGCTGGTGTGAACAGTCTGCAGGCCCCAGTGGTCGTGGGGCCTTGTAATGAGGCAGCTGGTGGGCTTCTGCTCTCAAGGGGTTAGCAGATGGTGCCTCATGTCACCCCAACAAGCACATCTGGGTTAACAGAGTTCATACCAGCCTAGAGAAGGGGGCTGAAGGGTGGTTAATCAATGCTCCCACAATAATGGCTGGTCAGGAAGAAATGGAGGGGGACATAATAAAGGAGAGAAACAGGAAGAGGAGAGTAGCTGTGGTGCCCCTCCATGCGTCTGCATGTGCACGCGAGTGCGCGCACGCGCACACACACACACACACACACACACACACACGCTTGAGAAGGGGAGAAATTGTTTCTGTTCTTGGACAATTCCTTGGAGAATCCTCCCCAGATGCCATCTTCTCCTGAAACATCAGGTCTTCACTCACAGGCGCGCGCACACACACACAGTCACACATACACACACGTGCCACCGCGGGGACGGGCTGCCTGGCTCACACTCCACTGGCTGTAGAATATAGCACAGCAGTAGTGGGAAGCGAGCAGGCAAACCAGCCGCAGAAGGGGCCCCAGCAGCTCCGCGCAGCACACCCTTTGTGGGCGAGGTGAGGGTCGGCGGGTGGTCTGAGTGTGGGTGGGTGGGCGTTCAGTCCTCCCTGCCGGCAGGCCTGGGCCTGCGCCCTCCCCAGATGTCAGCGCTAATGCCTTGATAAACAGGGAGCTTGCTGGGATGTGGCTGTTAATTGGGGATAGAGCTGCAGCCTTTAGTTCAGGGAGCAATGGTTAATGACAGGCCCACTGGGGGAAGCCACAGACGGTTGCCACTGTTCAAGTTCTGTCCTCTCTGCTTCTTAAACAGCAGTTCATCTAAAAATTGAAAACACTTTCCTGGGAATAATTATTTCTTGGAAGCTACAGGACTGCTATCAGATTTTACAGCCTTCTGTCAGGTTGACCTTCGGCAAGCCAAGGGGCTGGCTGCCTTTGGGAGGACAACCATATTTTGCTTCTCCGTCTTTCATCTCTTTCCTGGGTCCCCACAGCACAACCACTGTGGGAAGGTTTGAAGGGGCTTGTGGCTAATCTAGAGCTGAGTGGGAGGCTCACAGAGCCAAAGTGGGCCAGAGAAGGAAGAGCAAACAGAGGGTAGGAGAGAATCTTCAGCCTTCCCTGGGAAAATGCTATGGGCATTGTCAAACCCACCCAGAAGCCCAGGGTCTCTGTGCTGGCCCCCGGCTGAGACCAATCTCTAGGTCTACTGCTGTGACAGTGTCAGGGAAAAGGGGCTGTGGTCACCAAAAGATCCTCTATGGGCCTCGTGTCTTCCTCAGATGCTGCTTCCAGACCAGTGAGCTTGCAGCAGTAGGGAAGCACAGAGTGGGGAGGGACAAGGGCCTGAGGCCTCACCAGCCGTCCAGACGAAGGCAGGGCAGGCTTGCCTGCCAGAGGGGGCACCCCACAGCCAGCACTGGCCTTAACCTTGTGCAGTTGGGTCCTGGCACAGCTGCCCAGGCTGTGAAGAAGGGACGGGAGCCCACGCCAAAAGCTGGCCCTGCATGTGTACTCCCAGGGCCAGCCCAGGCCAGACCACAGCAGGGCACACAGCCTGGAGACATGGCCGCAGGCAACATCCTCCTTAGATGTGGAGGGCAGTGACACAGGCAGTCAAACTCAAGGCGCTGGCCACAGGCCAGCCTTCCGGCCTGGCAATTACATACTGTCTACCTCCGCCTCTCCCTGCTACCCCATCGCCTCCCTGTCAGGCAGCTTTAATACCGTTCACCTCTTCCTGTCAGCAAACATTTGTGTGTGGCGTTGCTGGGCGACAGTTGAACAGGGCCTGCATTTTCCTGGCCCCTGGGCCCCTGGCGAAGTCTTTCCTCCAATGGCTTTGCAGGCCTTCTGTGCCAGTGCTGCGTGAGCCACAGCATGGAGAAGCACAGGCCTGGCTGCTAGGGAAAGGGGCTCTCTGGCCAGATTGGCTGAAGATAACTGAAAGGTGGAGCCAGGCCTTTCTCATGCCTCCAGCTCCCTGGGGAACTGTTCTATTAGTCCCCTTCTCAGACACATCTGGGGAGACTGGAATTCATTTTGCCGAGTGCTGATAAAGGCAGGCACCGTGACTCCACCCGCACATGAGCTCACTGTGGCTCCCTGCCCATGGGAATCTGGGCATCAGGGTGGACCACCAAGCATTCTGTAAACACCATGTATTTAAGGAGACACTGAAGGTTTAGAGACAAAGTTGGACTCCACGCCAGGCTCTGCCAACCACCAGCTGTGTGGCATCAGCACCTTACACTGCCTCTCTGGGCCTCTGTTTTCTCATCTGTGATGTGGTGTGATTATTACTGCCTGCCTTGTTCAAAACCAGTCGGGCTTCTTTCTCCATGTGTGTACCGAGAAGCCAGGATAGAGAGTCAGAGTGGTCAAGGACCCTCTATCCAAATGGGAGAAATGCAGGGGAATAGTGAGTCAGGGATCTGGAAAGGACAGGGAGAAGAAAAAGGAAACCAAGACATGCAAAATGATTTTATTTGGCAGGGGTGAGACCTAATGGGAGAAGATGCTGCTGAGTGAAAATGACAACTGATGAGCGTAAGGGCAGCAGGCCTGGAGCAAGAAAGGCAGCTAGAAACACAGGTCTTCAGGTCACCTAGACCTGAGTCTAACTTTTTGCCACCTCCTGTCCTAGCTGAGTGACCCTGAGCAAGTTGCTTAATCTCTCTGAACCTCATCAATCGCATTGTGAGTACTCACCTCACGGGGTTGCTGTGGCCTGGCATGTGGTAGGCACACAGTGAGTTAGGCCCTGAGGCTTTTTAGGGAAAGGGGACATGCATGTGAAGAGCCAAGTCATCCTGAGAGGGCAAATGTAGTCAGCACCAAAGGGGAGGCAGAGAGGGGAGGCAGGAGAAACCAGTGCCGGGACTGGAGGCAGCCAGGGAATCTGTGGAAGTCAGGATTCTTGTGGCTTGAAATGGAGTGAATGTAATAGCATGGACCCCATGAAGACAGGAGTGCTGAAACAGGGTCAGTGCCCTGCACCTGGAGATGGCTGGATGCCAGGGCTTTGCTTCTGACCGCAGGAGCCCCTTTGGCCTGTGTGCAGAGCCAGCCAGAAGTGCCTGGGAATTAATGTCCCCACACGCAGCCCTGACCATCATCGGTAGATGAATAAATATCCCAGCTCCCCTGCCCTCAAGTGGTACCTTAAAGGTATGTTTTGCACTATCCCCTAGAGATTCCCAACTGGATTGAGGCTCAGTGGCCCAAAGGGTAACTGGCCTGCTAACACAGCTATTGTTGGCTTTCTTCTTGTCCTTGCCTCACTTGCCCACTCCCCTATGTGCCCCTTATGATCATTTCACAAATACACCACTTACAACCAAGCCCTTTTCTCAGGATCTGCTTCTCGGGACCCAAACCAAAAATAACACAAAGCTTCAGGTCTGGCTACTTCTAGGTGCTTCAGCAATAGCTTTGGGAATCTGTTCTTCTCCATCTCTCAGCTAAGTTCTCTCTCCCTCTTACCACTATCCCAGATAAGGATAAGATATTCAGAGTATTTACAGAAAGATAGATAAAAATTCTGTTTCACCCCAGGGGTAGAGACTGGGCATCCTCTGGAATAAGAGATGGAAAGGAAAGACAGACAGCCATGAAAGAGACAGAAATGAATGGGTCAGGCAGAAGGCTAGGGGGGCCGAATTCCTCCCCTGACACATGGCTTATGGAAATGCACTGGGCTACTGGAAGTCAGCAGGCAGGGGCAGAAGCATTTGTGCTTGGAAGGAAATAGTTATAAGGGAGCAATGTCATCACAACCTAAGGGACAATTGTGAAAATGTGGATGTGCATGTATGTGTTTAACTAGTGATGAATATTCATGGGATCAGGAAGGTGCCCTGGGAGCTGGGAGGGGATATCCCGGATGGGGAGGCTGAGCCAGAAGAATTGAAAGCGAGAACTCTGGAATCTGACAGCCCAGAGAAGGAGCAGAGATTAGAGCTGACCAACCACCTCAGTTTGCAAGGGACAGTCTCAATTGTAGCACTGTAACTCCCATGTCCTGGGAAACCCGTCCAACCTGGGCAAACTGGGACAGTTGGTCACCCTAGCTGAGATGCCCTGGCACACCTCCTGGGAGAATGCACTCCGAGCAAAGGAGTAGGTCAGAGCCCACTTAGATGGAGCAGACAAACTAAAAGAGAAGACGAGGCAACATCCAAAATATTTTAAGAGGAATGCCTGCATATCTATCAAAACTTAAGTGTCCATGCCTTTTGACCCAGAAACTCTCCCTCTAGGTATCTCTTTCAGAAACACTCACGCTCATGCCCAAAAATATATGGACAAGGAGGTCTACCACAGCCTCATCTGTCACACTGAGAGACCAGCAGCACTGTAATTATCCAATAAGACAGTACTAGGAGAATGGTTGAAGGAATCATGGTATATCCATACTGTGGTGTACTTGGCAGTTAAATAAAGAGCAAATGTATTTCTAGATTGTCAAAATTTGGATTTCTGCAGAAACAGATCCTGAGACAAACTTTAGAGTGCAAATTATTTATTCGGGAGGTGGAGGAAACATGAAAGAGGTGTGGGGGGAAGGTGGAGGGGAATGCGGAAAGGAGACAGGGAAGGGAAGGCAGCCAATAAAAGGTGTGTTCTCAAGGCAGTTACCACTATGGGCTGCTGAGG
>JAVSCE010018326.1:0-18942 GCA_032199065.1 Smutsia gigantea
CATCACTCTAATACCAAAACCTGGAAAGACCTCACCAAAAAAGAAAATTACAGACCAATATCCCTGATGAACGTAGATGCAAAAATACTCAACAAAATATTAGCAAACCGAATTCAAAAATACATCAAGAGGATCATACACCATGATCAAGTGGGATTCATCCCAGGGATGCAAGGATGGTACAACATTCGAAAATCCATCAACATCATCCATCACATCAATAAGAAGAAGAACAAAAAACACATGATCATCTCCATAGATGCTGAAAAAGCATTTGACAAAATTCAGCATCCATTCCTGATTACAACATCTCAACAAAATGGGTATAGACGGCAAGTACCTCAACATCATAAAGGCTATATATGACAAACCCACAGCTAACATTCTACTTAACGGTGAGACGCTGAAAGCTTTTCCTCTAAGATCGGGAACAAGACAGGGATGCCCACTCTCTCCACTGTTATTCAACATAGTACTGGAGGTCCTAGCCACAGCAATCAGACAAAACAAAGACATACAAGGCATCCAGATTGGTAAAGAAGAAGTCAAATTGTCACTATTTGCAGATGACATGATACTGTACATAAAAAACCCTAAAGATTCCATTCCAAAACTACTAGAACTAATATCTGAATTCAGCAAAGTTGCAGGATACAAAATTAACACACAGAAATCTGTTGCTTTCCTATACACTAATGATGAACTAACAGAAAGAGAAATCAGAAAAACAATTCCATTCACAATTGCATCAAAAAGAATAAAATACCTAGGAATAAACCTAACGAAGGAAGTGAAAGACCTGTACTCTGAAAACTACAAGACACTCCTAAGAGAAATTAAAGAGGACACTAACAAATGGAAATGCATCCCATGCTCTTGGCTAGGAAGAATAAATATTGTCAAAATGGCTATACACTACCTAAAGCAATCTACAGATTCAATGCAATCCCTATCAAACTACCAACAGCTTTCTTCAATGAACTGGAACAAATCATTCTAAAATTCATATGGAACCACAAAAGACCCCGAATAGCCAAAGCAATCCTGAGAAGGAGGAATAAAACAGGGGGAATTACACTCCCTGACTTCAAGCTCTACTACAAAGCCACAGTAATCAAGACAATTTGGTATTGGCACAAAAACAGACCCACAGACCAGTGGAACAGAATAGAAAATCAAACATTAACCCAAACATATACAGTCAATTAATATTTGATAAAAGTGCCTTGGATATACAATGGGGAGATGACAGCCTCTTCAGCAGCTGGTGTTGGAAAAACTGGACAGCTACATGTAAGAGAATGAAACTGGACTACTGTCTAGCCCCATACACAAAGGTAAACTCATGGTGGATCAAAGACTTGAATGTAAGTCATGAAACCATAAAACTCTTAGAAAAAAACATAGGCAAAAATCTCTTGGACATAAACATGAGCAACTTCTTCATGAACATATCTCCCCGGGCAAGGGAAACAAAAGCAAAAATGAACAAGTGGGACTATATCAAGCTGAAAAGCTTCTGTACAGCAAAGGACACCATCAGTAGAACAAAAAGACATCCTACAGTATGGGAGAATATATTCATAAAAAATGTATCTGATAAAGGGTTGACATCCAAAATATATAAAGAACTCATGCACCTTAACAAACAGAAAGCAAATAATCCAATTAAGAAATGGGCAGAGGTCATGAATAGACACTTCTCCAAAGAAGAAATTCAGATGGCCAACAGGCACATGAAAAGATGCTCCACATCACTAAGCATCAGAGAAATGCAGATTAAAACCACAATGAGATATCACGTCACACTAGTGAGGATGGCCAACATCCAAAACACAAACAACAACAAATGTTGGCGAGGATGTGGAGAAAAGGGAACCCTCCTACACTGCTGGTGGGAATGCAAATTAGTTCAACCATTGTGGAAAGCAGTATGGAGGTTCCTCAAAAAACTCAAAATAGAAATACCATTTGACCCAGGAATTCCACTCCTAGGAATTTACCCTAAGAATGCAGCAGCCCAATTTGAAAAGGACAGATGCACCCCTATGTTTATTGCAGCACTATTTACAATAGCCAGGAAATGGAAGCAACCTAAGTGTCCATCAGTAGATGAATGGATAAAGAAGATGTGGTACATATACACAATGGAATATTATTCAGCCATAAGAAGAAAACAAATCCTACCATTTGCAACAACATGGATGGAGCTAGAGGGTATTATGCTCAGTGAAATAAGCCAAGCCGAAAAAGACAAGTATCAAATGATTTCACTCATGTGGAGTATAAGAACAAAGAAAAAATACTGAAGGAATGAAACAGGAGCAGACTCACAGAACCCAAGAACGGACTAATAGTTACCAAAGGGAAAGGGACTGGGGAAAATGGGCGGGAAGGGAGGGATAAGAGGGAAAAAGGGGCATTACGATTAGCAGATGTAATGTTGGGGGGGGCACGGGGTGCGCAGTACAACTCAGAGAAGACAAGTAGTGATTCTGCAGCATCTCACTACGCTGATGGACATTGACTGTAATGGGGTTGGTGGGGGGGACCTGATGAAGGGGCAGTGTAATAATCGTAATATTGCACATGTAATTGTATATTAATGATAATAAAATAAATTATATTTTAAATAAATAAATAAGTAAATAAATAAAAGGAAAACCCATTAGGCTAACATCAGACTTCTCAACAGAAACCTTGCAGGACAGAAGAGAATGGCATGATACATTTAATTCAATGAAACAGAAGGGCCTTGAACCAAGAATATGGTATCCAGCACGATTATCATTTAAATTTGAAGGAGGGATTAAACAATTTCCAAACAAGCAAAAGTTGAGGGAATTTGCCTCCCACAAACCACCTCTACAGGATATCTTAAAGGGACTGCTCTAGATGGAAGCACTCCTAAGGCTAAATAGATGTCACCAGAGAAAATAAAATCACAGCAAAGAAAGCAGACCAACCAAATACTAACTAAAGGCAAAAATAAAATCAACTATCTACAAAAGCAGTCAAAGAAACACAAAAGAGTGCAGAATAAAACACCTAACATATAAAGAATGGAGGAGGAAGAATAAGAAGGGAGAGAAATAAAAAATCATCAGACTGTGTTTATAGTAGCTTAATAAGAGAGTTAAGTTAGATGGTTGGATAGTAAAGAAGCCACCCTTAAATCTTTGGTAACCAAGAATCCAAAGCCTGCAATGGCAATAAGCACATATCTATCGATAATCACCCTAAATGTAAAAAAAAAATCAAGAGCCAACCATATACTATCTAAAAAAATACACTCTAAATATAAAGACATAAATATATTTTAAGACATAATAATTAACTCAAAATGGAACTAATACAATAACTAAAACTATGAACCTTCAGGAAAAAAACATGGAAGATCTTTGTGATCCTGGATTATGCAAAACAAATTTTACATACAACAAAAAAAGATATACCATGCTGAATAGTCAAAAGAAAGCTTAAGTGGCTACACTGATACTAAGCAAAGTAGCTTTCAGAGCAAAGAATATTACCAGGGATAAAATAGTCATTCCGTAATAATAAATGAGTTAGTTACTCAAAAACTTATAATCTGAAATATTTATGCACATAATAACAGAACTTCAAAATTAATCAAGCAAAACTTAAAGGAAAAATAGACAAATATCAATTATATCTAGAGATTTCAATATTCCTCTCTCAGTATTTATTTGTTTAAATGTAGAGAGATTTTCAGCAAGGATATAGTAGACTATCCACCAATTAGACCTAATCAACACTTATACAGCACCCAATTCTCAATTGTACATGGAACACGTACAAAGGTAGAGCATATACTATGCCATGAAAAACAAAAATCAATAAATTCAAAAGGATTCAAGTCATACAAAATATGTTCTCTTACCACGAAGGAATTAAAGTAGGGATCAGTAATAGAAAAATTCTTAGAAAATCCCATCTGCAATCCCCAGAAAATTGGAAACTAAAGCTCACCTTTCTAAATAATCCAAGAGAAATTAGGTACACTGAACTAAATGAAATGAAAACACAACATCAAAATTTGTGGGATGCACTACTGAGGAGGAAAATTTTAACACTAAATACCTACATTGATCTAAACTTTCACCTTATCAAAATATGTACAAGGTTGTATACTAAAAACTTAAGAAAAAAAGAAAGCTGAAAGAAATTAAAAAAGAGAGAAAGAGAGAGATCCTGTTCATACATCAAAAGCCTCAATACTGTTAAGATGTCAATTCTCTACAAATTGACCTACAGATTCAACAAGATCCCAGCAGGCATTTTTTGTAGAAACTGACAAGCTGATTCTAAAATGTATGTGGAAATGCAAAGCACCTGAAACAGAGAATTTTGAGAAAGAACAAATCTGAAGGACTTACACTACCTGATTTCAGGGCTTTTTATAAAGCTATAGTAATCAAGACATGCATCAACAGAACAGAACAGAGACTTCATATATGTGGTCAACTGCTTTTCAACAAAGGCACCAAATTAACTTAATGGAGGAAGGGCAGTGTTTTCAACAAATGATGCCAGAACAACTGAACATATATATGCAAAAACAAAACAAAACAACAAAACCCTTCAATACTTACTTCACACCATAAACAAAAATTAACTCAAAATGGAACTAATACAATAACTAAAACTATGAACCTTCAGGAAAAAAACATGGAAGATCTTTGTGATCCTGGATTATGCAAAACAAATTTTACATACAACATGAAAAATATGACTCATAAAAGGAAAAAATGCATAAACTGGACTTCATCAAAAATAGAAACTTCTACTCTTTTGGCATTAATGTTTAATGTTACAAATGTATTTTGGATCAACAAAATGTTTAATGAGAAAGGGTTTTCTCTCTCAATTTTAAATGACTGTCATTTGAAACACTCTAAATATTAAAATTCATTATTTTTTCAGGAAATTGGTAATACCAGTAAGTGGTAAAATACATGCAGTCTCTGTATCTGTGTACACATTTGTGTCTTTTGGAGAGAGGATCCACAGTTTTTACAATAGATTCTTTCTCACAGAGATCTATAATCCATGAATGAGTTAACATTCTTCCTACTAAGGGAACTTTGTATGTTGATACAACTTGACTTATCATCAATTCAGGAACATGAGAACAGAAAAGCAACTTGCCATTTCGAGTTTGCTCATGTGGATCCTTCTCCTGATGCTGGCTCTGTGGTTGCCCCATGCTGACAGGTGGGTGATGCCCAAGGCCATAAGGTATAGGAGAACCCCGTCCATGTGTCTGTAGGAGATTCATATTGTACGCCATCGCTGCCTGATGTGTAATGATTCGAGGATCAACTGCAAATCTACCCTGGTATCCTGTCCATGGCACCTAGGTTATCATAAGAAATAAAATAATTACACTAAGTACATCTTGGCAAAAGACTGTAGTGTTGTTGATTAGGAAAAAGCAAACACAGAGAAATGTTAATTAAAAAAAAATGAATAACTACAAAGTTGATGCTAATAGTAACAACTGGTAGAATTAGTACTATGTTTTTTTGTTTGTTTTTAACTTAATTAGCCAAAAATGGTTCCCTGAATCTGTAGCATATAAGGGGAAATTGATCATTTTTCAAGTTAGGAAGAAATTGAGGACTTAAAACTGGTAGTTATTCTTTGAGGCATTAAATCATTTCACAGTCTTTAATCATTTCCCCTCAATAGGAACATATACATGTCAGAAATTACCATGAAAATAATCTTTTAAAGTCATAACTGCATAGTTATATAGTTTAACAGATTGAATAAGAGAATAGGGAAAAAAATAAGAGAGAATTTAGTCCAAATACTCAAACTCAAAATACAGGTATTCCAACTTTACATGAAAAACCAAATCATTTAATGTTCATTTACTGTAGGCAGAATTCAGTCACATCAATAATTTGATTTTGATTAATTCTTAAAGCACAGAAACAGAAATTTTATTTAGGTGTGTCTAAATATATCATCTCTGCATATTAACATAAAAGGAATAAATACAATGACATCTGAGCTGCTGCCCCTATTATTTCATTATAATATAACTAAATGTGGACTCTCAGAAATCTTGTATAATAAAAGTGTCTTTGACCTAGTAAAATGAAATATAAACCCTAAGGGACTTACTATTTAAAGCAAATGATGTATAATGTTGCCACTCTGTCTGGGAAGAAATAACTCAGCCAAAATTGAAAGTCTATGGGGAATGGGCATGAATTACATATTTCTTACTGACAGTTATTCTCATTGGCTGCCATGACTGTGAACTATCACAACCAATATGGCTGAGAATTGTTTGCAACTGGGCATTTTTCCCTTTCTGGGGTGTGGGTAGGGGTATCAAAGATCCTTGGCAATAATCATCTCTGCCTAAAATTACAATACTTGTCTTAAATGAAATATTTTCTAGGCTAAAATTCCTGAATTTGGAAATATCAGTATATCAGCAAATTAACAAAATTGCCAAATTATTTACAATACAGAAGCCCTTTAAAACTCTGTAGTCTTAGAAAGGATTTAATAATGTTTTTAAGTACCAGTATTCTCAGATAAATTTAGATCCAAGAAAGCTAAACTAATCCAAGCCTTTTTGTCTCCTCCAAACTACTGATTTCTTAGGAAGGATCTATGAGTTACACAAGAATTTTAAAAAATCAAAAAACAAAATAAAAATATCACTTTACAAAACAAGAGACCAATTTACTAGCTCTGTTAACTTTTCACCCAATTTTTCCCAGTAACAATATTTTAAAGGAATACAAAGGCAAAACATCCAATTTACAGATTTCTTCATAGCCACTGACAATCCAGTAACACATTGTAAGCAACAATTCAAATTTCTTTGGTCATCTCAAAATCTGAAGGTTAAAGATAAGAGCTACTTTAAAAGAAGCTTACAGGCATTAAAATAAAAAAAAAAGAGGTTCCTAGAGCCCTATTTGGGATAGTTACTAATTTAGTGAAGGCTATTTTATTTTATTCAGTAGAAAGTATCTCAAACGTCACTTACAGGTAAAGGCACCGACATAACTACATTCCCTCCATAGACAGCAGGTACATAAAGAATACTTGTCCCAGTATGAGGATCTATTCTTTGAACAGGGCTTGGAGATTTCCCCAAATTTGGGTGAGGTCCAAGAGGGGGTGGAGGAGTGTATGCTCTAATAGGATTGCCAATAAGGACGGAAGGATTGGGTTGAACTGAAAAATAAAGAGAAAGGATGTACTCAACAGCTATACATATTCACCTAGACAGAAATAATTGAAATCATCCAACAGCAAAATAAATATCCCAGGTTTGCCATAAGCTATATTATAATCAAAGAATTACCAGTATGGAAGACTTAATTCCAGTATGGAAGCATATTTTTTAAAAATAACCATTTTATAATGTTCCCTAAAATTAGCTTGCTACACACAAAGTATTCCTTTTGTAAACTGGCATAATTTTAAATGTCTTCTGAGGAGCTGGAGATGTGTTCTTCAATAGAGAAAATCATCCACATACATACATTCTCAGCAAACATTCTTCTAAGACTAGGAAAATATATACTATTCTTCAGAATAAAGTTTTGACTTATAATTTTAATACAACCACAGACAAGATGATGATGAGGCAATTACTATTTTAAAATTCTGCAACATTTTAAATCACTTAAACTTTATCTTGAAATTTGTATGAGCCAACACTTGTAGGATACAAATATGTTGCAAAACCTTATGTTGCATAGAAGGCTTAAATGATTTTCCTCAAAATTTCTAGATATGTATCTAGGTACCTACAAACTCACTCCTTTTCAGAAATGACATATCAAAGCATTCACAAGACCACATGTGCCGAATAAAAGAGTAAGTGAGTTCCAAAGTGTGTGTGTGTGTGTGTGTGTGTGTGTGTGTCCATTCCTCTCACCATACTCCTCTTTCTATTGATAAAATTGGGGGTAAATATCATATCATAAAAGCAAGTTTTCAAAGGGCTAATTTTTCCACTTACCAATTCCATCATTCTGGAAATGATCATTCTGAGTATGATGGAGGTTTTTCCCCTTTACAGAAAAAAAATGCATAATAACTTAAATACATTTAATATTAGAAAACAATAATCACTTTCCTAATCCTATTCAAATTAAATATATACAGCAACAATTAAAATGTAGACTGTGAGTCTGTAATTAGTAACCATCAGAATTCTTTGAGCCAACATTCCTTTGAAACATTAAGTCATGGTGCTAGGCCTCAAGTTTCCTCAGCTTCAAATTAAGGACTTCTAAAATTCTTATTTTTTTAATGAATTTTATTTGTATAAAAAGAAATGCAAAATGATGAAAACCTAAATTATATTCCTTTGCAGCTTCTCTGGAAATTTTCTGTGAATTAAATGATTAAATATGAAAGTTGATACTCAAGGGGAAAAATCAGTCTTCAGTTCTTCAGGATGAGAAACTTTAAAACAGTAACATGAATGTGTACAGTTTAGGATTTATGATATTTTGAGTATGATTCATGGCATCTTAGAGTGTAAAATTTACTGAAGGAACAAGAAAAGACACACCATCATAATTTGCTTAAGAAAATGTACAAATTTCCTAGAAACCAATTTGGCAATATATATCAAAAGCATCAAAAATATATGTACCCTTTAACACAATAATTCCACTTTATGAATTTATCCAAATGAAATAATGGATTTAGAACAGACGTTCATCATGACACTGTTTATACACATGAGAAAATGTTAACCTAAATGTCCATCAATGGAGCATTTATTAAGTAAGCAATGGCTGATTCATGCAGTGGTGGTATACTACCTACCATTAAAAATGATGACTTTGGGGCGGAAATAATATTTGAAGAGAAAATGGTTCTGAGTTTCTGGACATTAAAAAAATTTCTCTCTCTTTCCATTGGCTAAATGTAACACATAAAGCCATTTTATAACACAAGTAGCACATTATACAACTTTTAGACACATACAAATTTGCTGTTTGTACATTGCATCTGAAAACTAAAGGGGGAGATAATGTCTATAGCAGGAAGAAAATTTCATTCTTGACCAAAGCAAAAGCCCAGTGATGCTTCATTTATCTCCTGTCTCACTGTCAGCAACATTAAACATTCAGGTCAGCACTAAACATTAAAGACTTGTGGTCAGTTGGCTAGTTACAGATGGGCAAGAGTAGCTGAGCCCTGACTCTTAAAAATTCAGAGAAAGTAGTCAAAAAAGAATCATAGTTGATCCATTAACCAAAAGGGAATGTTCGCAGTGATTGGCACTAGCTATAAAACACAAATTTCTGAGGAATAGAGAAGTGATAAGAAAAGCAAGCAGAAGAAAGGAGAGAAAGTGAAAAGGTGAAAATGGTAGGCAGCAGAGATGGCAGAAGTCAGTGGGAAGAGTTAGATCAGAAACGTTAAGAAAGTAAGTGACATAGACAGAAGATAGTTCCAAGAATGTAACAAACCATTTAGATTGCTTAGCCTCCAATAACCAACCCATCAACCTGGGCAACTGTATAGCAGGTGGAGACTTAGAGTGTGGCAGGCAGAATGGCCCCCCAAAGATGTCCACACTCTAACCCCAGGAACCCAAGAATATGTTAATGTTATGTGACAAAAGGACTCTGCAGATATAATTAAAGTTACAGACTTAAAAATAAGGAGATTATCCTGAATTATCTGGGCAGACCCAAACTAATCACATTGAGCCCTAAAAGCAAATGAATTTCTCCAGCTGGAGTCAAAGAGATGTGGCAGAAGAGGAAGTAAATGATGTGGTAGAAAGGGAAGTCAGAGAGATTTCAAAGGAGAGGATTCAATGTACCACTGCTGGCTCTGAGATGTAGGGGACACATGCAAGAACCAGAGAGAAGCCTCCAGAAGCTAAGAATGGCCCCCAGTTGACAGCCAGCAAGGAGACATCTTAGTCCTACAACCACAGGGAACTGGATTCTGCCAACAACGTGAATGACCTTAGAAGCAAATTCTTTGCACAGCCTCTAGATAAGAGCCCAGTCAGCCAACACCTTGATCCTAGCCTTGTGAGACCTGGAGCTGAAGAACCAACCAAGGCAATCTGGACATCTGACCCAAAGAAATGTGAGATTATAAATGTGTGTTGTTTTAGGTCACTAAGTTTATGCTAATTTGTTAAAGCAGCAACAGGAAATCAATACAAAGAGGAACCAACCATAGTCTAGGGTATCCCATACTATAAAGCTGAAAGCATGCCAGACAGTATATATCAGTACTCTGGGTGCTGTGTGACACAGTAAATTAAAAAACAACTTGGGGCCTGTCATGCAAAAAGAGAGTGACAACTTGGGGCCTGTCAAGCATAATTCAGCACTCTGTACAGTTTAATACAGGAAAAACTCCTCTAGCTTATTTCAACTGTAGAACACTAAGTATACTGGTCTATACAAAATATGCAGTGTTTGGTAGCTTATAAACAAAATAATAATATAATAGTAAGCTAGAGCTATGCATAAAGCCACTACATAATGATAAGTCCAAACCTTTGCTAATAAATCTCAGATAGTATGTGTTCCTTTGGTAGAATGCTAATTAATGTCAGAGTTCTTATAAGCAAATATAGTTCAAATCATCTATTTTTTGAGGACTATCTTTTTACTCAATCACTTATTCATTGAAATATTTACTTTTTCACTCATTCTTTGATTGTTTACCATTTGCTCATTCAACAAATATTTATGGGGGCCCACCCTGTGTCCCCCCCTGGGTTGGGCACTGAGGCCACTGAGGTACTCAAGGCTGACATCTTTTCTTATTTCTGGATAGTAAGATACAACATAAGCAGCTAAAGAGAAATGGTGAAAAACAACTCACAATTTAAAATCCACAAAATAATGCTATGGTCTTTTCAGAGGATCCATTTCTGAATATTATCTATCCTCTGAATAGTTTTTATAATGTGTGCAAATGAATCTGTTCCATTTTATCAAAGCTTCCAAACACTGCTCCCATCAAGTGCCCTAGGAGTAAGCAGAATGAAGACAGGCAAATTGTTTTTCTACCTGCTAATTCTGCAGGTGCCCGTGAAACAGACACTCTGCTATCAATGCTGCCTGGAAAGAGTGAAGCAATGAAGGGTTAGCTAGGACTAGAGGCTCTTGGATCCCCTAACGTTCTGTACCTTCCTTAAACCCTACCACAGAACTGACTCTTATAGTGGGGAGAATAAAGTTATTTAATTGCTACACAGCTAGGAGTATATTTTATTGCCAAATACAACCCTGAAGAAGCAGGCCCTGGAGCATTGTTAACCATCATCCCCCTTCTGCTGACTTTATCTACATGGAATCTGACTGGGATTTTAAATCTTAGTCTAACATTAACAGTACTAATTCTTAATATTTATGTACAGAATTGTGTTAAAGGTTAAACATTAAGGAAACCTGGGGGGAAATTGTAAGGCTTCGTATCACGTTTTCAGAAATATCATTCTTTTCTAGCAATGATGTAAATTTCCCTTCATCAAAAGACTCTATCTAGCACATGAAATAAAATATCTGGGATTTGCTTCAAAATTCTCCAGTGTGTAGTAGGATGGGGAAAGGGCTGTAGATGAAACAAGGTTAAGTTGATAATTTATGAAGCGGGATGACAGGGAATTCATTATACTAGTCTTTCTACTTACATATATGTTTGAAATTTTCCACAATAGAAAGTTAAATACAAGAAGACCCCAAAACAAATTCAAACCTCAGAACAATTTAGTGTAAGTAAAATAAAATATTGGGGAGAGGAGGGAGATAGGGTGATAAAAATAACCTTTGCTTCACTATACCTCAATTATTTAAAGTTGTTGATTATTATTATATACGATACAATTAATAATTTGAAATAACCAGGTATATAATTAACTTGGTGAACCACTGTGTAAGTGACATAAAAATAACAGATGGTATCTGTTGGATCAGTGAAGATTTCCTAAGAAGTTTTAAAAATAATTGTGGAAGTGGCTGCTTTGGCCTTTAATTACACAATCTTCTCACTGAAAGAAAAAAGCCACACTACCCTTTACTGTATGCATTAACAATTATTCTACTTATCAGATACTTACTAAGCACCCACTATGTGTAAAGAGTGGGGCCAGGCACTAGGGGTCATAAAAAGTATACAGAATAAGACTTATGTCTTCAGGGAGTTTATGGTTTTGGAAGAGCAAGTGGATTCAACATCTATTTTCTTCACCTTTAAAACAAAAACCGAAAGCAAACTGCAGGACCTTGCTTAGGGCCAGTATGTGATATCATGGCTTCAATTTAGCTGCATTCATTGATGGCTACATTCTCAATTAAGTAACTTTATTGTAGTTACTCTAGTTATTTAAGAATGTGTAAAGAGAATAATGATTTTGCAACATTTTAAATAAACAGTAAAATTTAAAAGTTTCTACTTGGCTTTCCCTACTCTTCACATACCCTAACCTACCTGCCACTCCTTGGAGAGCCTGTTCTCTCATACCTCTCACCTTTTGTATGAACTCTTTCTTAAGTTCCACTTACTCATCTAAAAACTACTTCTAAGCACCTATGATAAGCCAGATGTTCTAGGCACAGATGCTAGAGCAGTAAATAATACAGGCAAAAATCTGCCCTAATGGAGCTTGTATTCTAGTTCTTGAAATGCCTCTCCAATCTCTCTCACTATCTCCATCCACTCAGTAGACTCCTAAGCAAGATCTCTGTGAAGGAAAGTGCCTCCAAGCTACCATCTGGCCATCACCCCTCCAACATTTGCCACAAGAGGAGGCGTGGAGAGGTGCTTATCTATGCTTCTCTGGCTCCTACCATAAGAGTTGGCACATTGAAGAAAAGTTAACTGTTTGATAAATAAGTTGATTATTAATTCAATACTTCAACCTTTAGAAATCTAGAAGATTTATACTAAATGCTTAATCCCTTAGTAATCCCAATCACTATAAAATTATTGCACATTAAGTCCATTTTTATTAAACTAATAACATACAACTGTATACTAACACAGAAAGTAGTTCTTTTCTCTTTCAATTATACAACAGTGGTTCAACAGTTACCCATATTATTAAATCCTCACCTTTTCTAGTGCAGTCACTATCTATCAATGTATAAGATGTTACAGGATCATTAACTGTATTCTCTGTGCTGTACTAAGGTTTTACATTTTTTAAATGAAGTCCCAAACTGACACACTTTCATGTCAGTAACTTTAATACCATGCTAATGACTATAAACACACCAAAACCCAAAACAAATACTAAACATGCTATTCTCACAGTTTTCTTTCCTAAATAAGTGCAAGCATTTTTTTTTCAGGCACCCTAACAAATAAACCAGCTATTTCAGCTCAAAATAACTACTGTTCAAAAGTAGAAGGGGCCTTGACTCCCTCCTGAACTACTATTACTCTCCTTCTGACTGGACTGCTTCTTATAAAACACATATTGGTCAAAATCAACTAAAGTAATCTTCAAGCAGTTGGCTAAATTTTCTTACTGTGTCAAATACCACTTGAAATGAATTGGTCATTAACAAAGGATTTTAACTATTTTCTTTGTACAAATATTGTTATAAATTATTCCTTGTAAATAATATGTTATAAGGTCATGCTCTTAATAAGAGTAATAGTCTTTTAAACTGCTTTGTTTTATTCATATCTTTCTAAAAGAAGTCTATCAGTAGAGAGGACTGGGAAGTTATATAAAGGACACCACAAGTAATCAGGTACTTGAAAAACTTTTTGAGGATGATTATGACATTAAGCATGACTAAACACCACACTGTATTTTCACTTACATGTGCAAACTAGACAAGTTCCTTGCAGAAACTGCTTGCTGCCAAATGCAACCTTCAGTTCCAACACTTAAAGTAACTTGCTGCCCAATAAACCTCTGACACTTCCACTCTGTTCCTCCCTTTAACCTCTTCAATTTCATTAACAGGCATTACCTTGGGGGGTGACTGCTGCAATTTGTTGATAGTTCCTGAATGCTGAAGTCTTAGAGCCCGGGGGATAAATTCAGGTGCCAGTGGATTCAACACATATGTCTTCTTTAGCTCTAAAGCCTCTAGCTGAGCTTTGATCTGCTCAAAAGTGATTCCGTGTAGACTATTATTTTCATGACACAGCGCAATAAACCGCTCCCAAAATTTCCTACAGAAAAGATGCAGAAAATCAGTTTATAATTTCAGTAGATAAAATCATAGAAATGAACATAAACAACTAAAGATAATTTTGAATTTCCTCCCCCCATCCTAAATCCTTAGGTCTAATGCTCATCTGACTACGATTCAGGTACAATCTTTCCACCAGGTCACAAGACTTGGGAAGTCTGATTCATTCTGAAACTATAGCCACATCTAATATTAGAACATACAAATTATGCTCTCAATTAATTCTGGCTGATCAATGCAAGTAGCAAGGTCAATGCTCAACTAACCATACTAATCTAGATGATGGTTTTTGTTATCCACATGTAAGTACAGACTTCAAAACTGATAACTTACTTTATAGAAGATTTGTACTTCTAGGTTTACTCATACATACATATGTATGAAAACATTACACACACACACACAGACAAACACACAAATTAAGCTAACTTGAATTATGGTGCCAAAGTAGCTGGTGCTGGATGACTAAGAAAAGCCAACTCAGGATATATCTGAGCCAAAAAGCAGATAAACCTCATGAAGATTCTTAGGAAATACCTAGCTATGCCTACATTTTTCTCTTACGTGTTTGCCACAGCACAGCTTACAACATTAATTGACTAAGTTAAAAGAGTTAAAATAACTATGGAAAATGCAGCAAGTTGGAACACTAATTTTAATGTTGATTACTTCCTAATCAAATTACTAAATACTAAAGGAGAAAAATACTTACAAAACTTGTAGTTGTATAGTTATTCCTAAAGCTTTGAAAATTCATCTCTAAATACTAAAAATATCAGGCATATTACAAAACATATAAAAAGTTTAAAAAGTTTAAATGACTATTATAAATATGCACACCTATCTTTAATATGAGGTTCAAAAAATGTCTATTATGCTATAAAAGATACGGTGACAGTCTTTGTCTAAAAGATCCTAGGGCTCTCAAAGGAACAGCCTTTGAGCGAAAGGACACTATTTCAGAAGTAACACTAAACATTGGCTATAAGCTAATCAAGTCAAACTAGCTCCAAAAGTAACCTGAAATTTCCATTTCAAATCTCACTTGTCCTTCGATTGCCCCACTGATACAGCAAAGTGGTCAAGTGCAGGGATTCTAGAACTAGACTGCTTCGCTTTCAGTCATGCCTGAGTCATTCAGTAACTGTGTCACTTCAGGGAATCACCTAACCTTTCTTTGTACCTCAGTTTCCTCATGTGTCAAGTAGGGCACCAACAGTTTCATTATTATCATTATACTTTATTATTGAAAAGACTTTTATTTCTCACCTCAAAACTTTCAGAGAAATGTATTTTTTCCTTCAAAAATTCTTAGTTTTAAAGCTAAAAATACTTCTTCTCTGTGATGCTTTTTCAAGGATTATTCACACTGCCCTTGAACTCCCCGATACTTTAATGAAATACTATGTATGGCATTATCAGGCGTTTCTGAACACATAACTGAAGATCACTTGAGAATTTCAGCTACACCCATAATGAAGATAAGAATTCACCACTGGTCATTTAAAGGCTTCACCAATTCTCAGGCCCCTCCCTAAAATGTCAATATATTATTATGTTAAGAATTTTTTCTAGTAATGTTGGTTAGAGGACCCGCGGGTGTCTCTACATTGTAATGTAAGTATTTCAAAAGATGAAACTTTACTTTTAATCACTACATGAACACAGAGTTTGGTTTTGTTTTTATGTTAACTTTCCTACTAGAATCACTGATAAAACACTAAATCACTTGGTGTCCTTAGGTCTATATACATGTGAACTATGTCTGTCTCACTAAACACTAAGTGGAATTTGCTAACATAGAAATTCAGTTCAAAGAAAGATCCTCTCCAAGCACACCGGTCTGGAGAAATGTGTGACTCCATTTTCTCCTTTCCCCATTCAGTGCAGATTTATACATGCATGTTCATTACTTCCTGGGAAAAGCAGGGTCACCCAGTGAGAAGAGCTTGGGGTTTTGAAGTCAATCTGGCAACTGTTTGAGTGAACCACTTAACAGCTATGTGACCTCGCACAGTAATTTAAACTCTCTGAATCAGGCTGTCCATTTAAAATGCAAATACAATTCCCACACTCCAGGGTTGTTGAGATGACAGAATGAGGCAAAGTGTGCAAAACACTTAACCTAGCACCTGGCACAGGGAAAGCTGTCAGTAAACAGCAGCTATTATATTAATTATTTGTTAGTTTGGTAAGTGGGGAACAAGTTCACTACATCCATTTTGGGATAACAGAAAATTTCTACTTAAAAATACAACAGCAAAAAAAGATTATGTAATGGTTGCCTCCTAAACTGGCACCAAAAACAGCAATTTTTCCTTGAAAACTTGATTAATACTTGAAAATATCATAATAAATTCACTTCTCCTTGTTATAGCAACTAAGAATCACATTTAGTCCTCCAGGTTTACTTGTATTGTGAGATTAAACTAACTTCTGAAGAACTCAGAAAGATTAAAACATAAATATCCATTTGCCTCAACTATCAGCTCTTCAGTTAGAGCCATGATTAAACTATCCATATAGCATAGATCATCAGCATTCCCATTGAGCTATGGGCCACATGATTTTTTTCTCCCTACACAATACATTTATTTCTCTGAAAACATTTTGCTTATCTTATAAAATTAATTTGCAGCCCTTGACACACTCCAGCTGAGTACTAAGAAATAAGCAACCAGTAGACCAGGCTTCAAGTTAAAAATTAGCCCTGGATAACTCTGACCGCATGGCTGCAGGATGATTATTCACCTATTTGCTCTAAGGAAGTAACAATTGATGTCAGAGAAGGGTTGAAAAATGCTGATCTTATGCCAATTCACAGTATAATATGACTCTATAGAAATGGATAATGGTTTTTAAAAAAATATTCATGTTGATAAATTATTTATAAGTTATTTATGAGGAGAGTCCAAAACTAATGTGGCTCAAGACTATTGCCTATCTATTCTCCAACTGTTTCTACTTGTCTTCAATACACGTCATTCTATTTCATATATGTGTTTTAATCTATTAAATTCTAATCAAACCGTCAAATCACAAATATACAGAAAAATGGTAAATTATCACAGCACTATTCTAACCAAATACACTTTCACTGAATAGTAAACAAGATAAAATTCTCAAGAGGGAAGTCAAATTATAATACTTAATTCATTTGTAAATTGAAATTGATATATTCCCTTCCCCAACTTTTTGTCAATAAGGGCTAAAATGAATGGGAATCTACTTTTTAAGTATGAAATTAGGGATATTTTATAACAGGACTGTTCAGCTACTCATAAATACATCATGGACCATTCAAGTTTCTTTTTTTTAATTAAAAGGTTATTTTTTGTAATACAATCATAAATTAAAACTACTTGATTCCTTCATTAATGGCTTTCCTATAAAGGTTATTAACTTCTTTTGGACTCTTAAACTGTGTTACATGCAGCTTATTCTTAAAGGTCCCAAATCAACTCCCTTCCCACAGAATACGTTTTTCCTGCTGAAACAGGAAAACAGATTATAAAATGCTACCATATCTATAATGCAACAGAAACTTGGTTTAAGCAACAGAAACTTGGTTTAAATAGGGTTCCTTCCTAAACAGCTTTGTCTACTTTAATTCCAACATAACAAAAAGAATTTACCCCAAGCATATCTGGGACTGTCTCCATCTCTTTCTACTATTCTGAATTCACTTTGACAGGTACTGGAATACTTATAAAATTTCTAAGTAACCCCTAATATATTTCTTTCTTTTTCATGAAAGAATATATAAATTATTGCTCAGCTGTTTTTTTAAATTAATACTAACATAGTTTTCAATACTGCAAAAGCCAAGTCTTATATTATTGGCTTCAAACGGCTACAATTCCTATTAACTGGTATAAATCATAAGTGTATAAAGAGAAATTTGTTGTTTATGTTGGTATTTTAACATTTTAGTAGAAATACTTCCTTATGACTGCAATCTAAGGAATACTAACAATGTAAGAACAAAATAACAGCCAAAGACAAAGGCAAGAAAGAACCACTTCTAACCCTCCTAATTTTAAGATCCTCTGGATTAACCAGACGTGAAGAATTATTTACATTGAGAAACCTTGAGAGAAAATAAGTAGAGAAGGAAATTCATCAAAAGTGAGTGAAAACAATAATGAAGGGGAAAAAATGAAGTATCGATATAAAATTTAGTCTCCATCAAAAACACACACATACACAAACCACCTTAGGACTCTTGCACTAGCTGTTCCCTCTTCCTGGAGCACTTTCACCCCAGGTATCTGCACAGCCCACTCCCTCATCTCCAAAGTCAGCTTCTCAGTGAGGCCTACCCTGACCACAAGCACAATCACAAACCAGCCCACCCCCACCTCATCCCTCCTAGTGCCCCTTAATGTTCTATTCTTTTCCACTGAACCTACCACATGAACTACTACATGGTATTTTGTTTACTGTCAGTCTTCCTCTCCTCCTCAGTAAAATGCAAGCCCCATAAAGGCAGTGATTTTTTTCTATTCTGTTCATTGATATATCCTCAGGGGCTAGAAGAGTGCTTAGAACACAGTAGGCACTCATATCTGTGGAATGATGACTGAATGGATGTACACACAATTATGTATCTAATGAACAGCCTCAAAGCAATATATTTTTGTGTTTCCTGTGGATACCAGGTTAAATAAAACTAAACCTGATTTTAATTAGCCAAGAGGTCATATAAATAAATGTATACATATGGATGCAAATTGCT
>JAVSCE010018327.1:0-24723 GCA_032199065.1 Smutsia gigantea
ATTATTTTATTTTTATTTACAATAGCATAGGTGGTTCCTCATAAATTCAACAATTTTAGAGGCTTTACTGATATGCTGTTATTTACATGATCAAAACAACATTAATTTTCTAGTGGTATGCAGAGAATGCATTTATAAGAAAGAAAATTACATTCATTAGAAAAGTCATTTATTTCACCTGATGCTATATCAGTAATTCATTTATCCTTTTCAGTGTGTTGATGTAACATGCATTAAGTAGAATACAGTAACATTAAATGAGGAATTCAAAGAAATAACATTAAAAAATTATTTTAATGTTTTAATGATAAGCTATAAGGCACTTTACCTTAGTTGAAAAGTGGTCAATGTAAACAATACCATATACTCTTTTTAGTTTTTACTGTTTATAATGGAAAATATAAAAAATATGCAAAATTTAAGATACGAGTTCAATGAAACCTACCTATCAATCACCCATTTTCAATAATTGACTCACAACCAATTCTATTTCATCTATAATCTTCCCACTATATCTCATAGATGATTTTGAAATAAATGTAAGAAAAAACAATATGGTTTTTTTTGCTATAATTATGGACAATTACATGAACAACATTATGGTTACTAGACTCCCCCTATTATCAAGTCCCTACCACATAGCCCATTACAGTCACTGTCCATCAGCGTAAGATGTTATAGAATCACTATTTGCCTTCTCTCTGTCATACTGCCTTCCCTGTATCCAGCCCCCACATTATCTGTGCTAATCGTGATGCCCCTTTCCGCCCTTATCCCTCCCTTCCCACCCATCCACCCCAGTCCCTTTCCCTTTGGTAACTATTAGGCCATTCTTGAGTTCTGTGAGTCTGCTGCTGTTTTGTTCCTTCAGTGTTTTTCTTTGTTCTTATACTCCACATATGAGTAAAATCATTTGATTCTTGTCTTTCTCTGCCTGGCTTATTTCACTGAGCATAATACCCTCTAGCTCCATCAATGTTGTTGTAAATGGTAGGATTTGTTTTCTTCTTATGCCTGAATAGTATTCCATTGTGTATATGTACCACTTCTTCTTTATCCATTCATCTACTGTGGGACACTTAGGTTGTTTCCATTTCTAGGCTACTGTAAATAGTGCTGCCATAAACATAGGGGTGCATGTCTTTTTCAAACTGGGCTGCTGCATTCTTAGGGTAAATTTCTAGGAGTGGAACTCCTGGGTCAAATGGTATTTCTATTTTGAGTTGCTTCAGGAACCTCCATACTGCTTTCCACAGTGGTTTGAACTAGTTTGCATTTCCACCAGCAGTGTAGGAGGGTTCCCCTTTCTCCATATCCTTGCCAACATTTGTTGTTGTTTGTCTTTCGGATTTTGATCATCGTAACTGGTGTGAGGTGATATCTCATTGTGGTTTTTATTTGCATTTCTCTGATGATCAGGGATGTGGAGCACCTTTTCATGTGCCTCTTGGCCATCTGAATTTCTTCTTTGGAGAAGTGTCTGTTCAGCAACTCTGCCCATTTTTTAATTGGCTTCTTTGCTTTTTGTTTGTTGAGGTATGTGATCTCTTTATATAATTTGGATGTCAACCCCTTATCAGATATGTTATTTATAAATATATTCTCCCATACTGTAGGATGTCTTTTTGTTCTACTGATGGTGTCCCTTGCTGTACAGAAGGTTTTTAGTTTAATATAGTCCCATTCATTCATTTTTGCTTTTGTTTCCCTTGCCCAGGGAGATATGTTCATGAAAAAGTTGCTCATGTTTATGTCCAAGAGATTTTTGCCTGTGTTTTTTTCTAAGAGTTTTATGGCTTCATAACTTATATGCAAGTCTTTGATCCATTTTGAGTTTACTTTTGTGTATGGGGTTAGAAAATAATCCAGCGTCATCATTCTCTTGCATGTAGCTGTCCAGTTTTGCCAACACAAGCTGTTGAGGAGGCTCTCATTTCCCCATTGTATATCATTGGCTCCTTTATCGTATATTAATTGACCATATATGCTTGGGACTATATCTGGGCTCTCTATTCTGTTCCAAAGGTCTACAGGTCTGTTCTTGTGCCAGTACCAAATTGTCTTGATTACTGTAGCTCGTAGACTTTGAAGTAGGGGAGCATAAACACCCCCTGCTTTATTCTTCCTTCTCAGGATTGCTTTGGCTATTCGGGGTCTTTTGTTGTTCCATATGAATTTTAGAACTATTTCCTCTAGTTCACTGAAGAATGCTCTTGGTATTTTGATAGGGATTGCATTGAATCTGTAGATTGCTTTAGGCAGGATGGCCATTTTTACAATATTAATTTGTCCTAGCCAAGAGCATGGGATGAATTTCCATTTATTAGTGTCCTCTTTAATTTCTCTTAAGAGTGTCTTGCAGTTTTCAGGGTATAGATCTTTCACTTCCTTGGCTAGGTATTTTCTTCCCTTGAATGCGATTATGAACGGAATTGTTTTCCTGATTTCTCATTCTGCTACTTCATCATTAGTGTATAGGAATACAACATATTGCTGTGTATTAATTTTGTATCACGCAATTTTGCTGAATTCAGATGTTAGATCTAGTAGTTTTGGAGTGGATTCTTCAGGGATTTTTATGTACACTATATCATATCATCTGCAAGCAGGGACAGTTTGACTTCTTCCTTACCAATCTGGATGCCTTTTATTTCTTTGAGTTCTCTGATTGCCATGGCTAGGACCTCTAGAACTATGTTGAATAAAAGTGGGGAGAGAGGGCATCCTTGGCTTATTCCCAATATTAAAGGAAAAGCTTTCAGCTTCTTGCTGTTAAGTATAATGTAGGCTATGAGTTTCTCATGTATGGCCTTTATGATGTTGAGGTACTTGCCCTATATACCCATTTTGTTAAAAGAGTTTTAATCATGAATGGATGTTGAATTTTGTCAAATGCTTTTTCAGCATCTATGGAGATGATCATGTGGTTTTTGTCCTTCTTGTTGTTGATGTAGTGGATGATGTTGATGGATTTTCGAATGTTGTACCATCCTTGCATCCCTGGGATGAATCCCACTTTATCATGATGGATGATCTTACTGACGTATTTTTGAATTTGGTTTGCTAATATTTTGTTGAGTATTTCTACATCTATGTTCATCAGGGATATTGGTCTGTAGTTTTCTTTTTTGTGGTGTCTTTGCCTGGTTTTGGTATTAGAGAGATGTTGATCTCATAGAATGAGTTTGGGAGTATTCCCTCCTCTTCTACTTTTTGGAAAACTTAAATGAGGATGGGTATTAGGTATTCACTAAGTGTTTGATAAAATTCAGCAGTGAAACCATCTGGTCCAGGCATTTGTTCTTAGGCAGTTTTTTGATTACCAATTCAATTTCGTTGCTGGTAATTGGTCTATTCGGATTTTCTGTTTCGTTCTGGGTCAGCCTGGGAAGGTTGTATTTTTCTAGAAAGTTGTCCATTTCTTCTAGGTTATTCAGTTTGTAACCATAAAATTTTTCATAGTATTCTCTCATAATTCGTTGTATTTCTGTGGTATCCATAGTGATTTTTCCTTTCTCATTTCTGATGCTGTGTACACTCTCTTTTTTTCTTGATAAGTCTGGCTAGGGGTTTATCTATTTTGTTTATTTTCTGAAAGAACCAGCTCCTGCTTTCATTGATTCTTTCTATTGCTTTATTCTTCTCAATTTTATTTATTTCTACTTTAATCTTTATTATGTGCCTCCTTCTGACTTTGGGCCTCATTTGTTCTTCCTTTTCTAGTTTCATTAATTGTGAGTTTAGACTGTTCATATGTTATTGTTCTACTTTCCTGAGGTAGGTAGGCCTGCATTGCAATATATTTCCCTCTTAGCACAGCCTTCGCTGCATCCTACAGATTTTGTGGTGCTGAATTATTGTTGTGATTTGTCTCCATATATTGCTTGATCTTTGTTTTTATTTGGTCATTGATCCATGATTATTTAGGAGCATGTTATTAAGCCTCCATGTGTTTGTGGGATTTTTTGTTTTCTTTGTGTAATTTATTTCTAGTTTCATACCTTTGTTATCTGAGAAGCTGGTTGGTACAATTTTAATTTTTTGAATTTACCGAGGCTCTTTATATGGCCTAATATATGATCTATTTTTGAAAATGTACCATGTACACTTGAGTAGAATGTGTATCCTGTTGCTTCTGGATGGGAAGTTCTGTAGATGTCCATTAGGTCCATCTGTTCTAATATGTTCTTCAGTGCCTCTGTCTCTTTACTTATTTTCTGTCTGGTTGCTCTGTCCTTTGGAGTGAGTGGTGTGCTAAAGTCTCCTAAAATGAATGCATTGCATTCTATTTCCACCTTTAATTCTGTTAGGGTTTGTATCACATATGTAGGTGATACTGTATTGGGTGCATAGATATTTATAATAGTTATATTCTCGTTAGACTGACCCTTTTATCATTATGGAATGTCCTTCTTTGTCTCTTGTGACTTTCTTTGTTTTGAAGTCTATTTTGTCTGATACAAGTACTGCAACTCCTGCTTTTTTTTCCCTATTAGTTTCATGAAATATATTTTTTCATCCCTTCACTTTCAGTCTGTTATGTCTTTGGGTTTGAAGTGAGTCTCCTGTAGGCAGCATATAGTTGGTCCTTTTTTTTTTTATCCATTCAGTAACTCTATGTCTTTTGATTGGTGCATTCAGACAATTTATTTAGGCTGATTATCAATAGGTATGTACTTATTGCCATTGCAGGCTTTAGATTCGTGGTTACCAAAGGTACAAGGGCAATTTCCTTACTATCTACCAGTCTAATTTAACTTACTTCATATACTGTTACAAACACAACCTAAAGGTTCTTTTTTTTTCCTCCTTTTTCTTCCTCCTCCATTCTTGGTATGTTATGAATTCTGTACTCTTTATCTTCCCTTCGATGACATCTGTTTAGCCTTAGAATACTTCCATCTATAGGAGTCCCTCCAAAATGCACTGTAGGGGTGGTTTGTGGGAGGTAAATTCTCTCACCTTTTGCTAATTTGAAAATTGTTTAATCCCTCCTTTAAATTTAAATGATAAGCTTGCCAGGTAGAGTATTCTTGGTTCAAGGCCCTCCTGCTTTATTGCATTAAATATGTCATGTCACTCCCCTCTGGCCTGTAAGGTTTCTCTTGAGAATCTGATGATAGCCTGAATGGTTTTCTTTTGTATGTGATCTTTTTCCTCTCAATAGCTGCTTTTAAAAGTCTTTCTTTATCCTTGATCTTTGCCATTTTAATTATTATATGTCTTGATGTTGTCTTCCTTGGGTCCCTTGTGTTGGGAGATCTGTGGACCTCCATGGCCTGAAAGACTATCTCTTTCCCCAGATTGGGGAAGATTTCAGCAATTACCTCCTCAGTGACACTTTCTATCCCTTTTTCTCTCTTCTTCTTCTGGTACCCCTATAATGCGAATATTGCTGCATCTGGATTGGTCACACAGTTCTCTCAATATTCTTTCATTCTTAGAGATCCTTTTTTGTTTCTGTGCCTCAACTTCTTTGTATTTCTCTTCTCTAATTTCTATTCCATTTACTGTCTCTTCAACTACATCTAATCTGCTTTTAAATCCCTCCATTGTATGTTTCATTTCAGATATAGAATTTCTTCTTGAATCTCCGACTTAAATTCGTTCCTGAGGTATGAATATTTTTCTGTCCCTCCATAAGCATGTTTATAATTTTTATTTTGAACTCTCTTTCAGGGAGATTGGTGAGTATGGTTTCATTTGGCCCTCTTTCTGGGGTTTGTGAGATTTTGGTCTGAATCATGTTCTTTTGACGTTTCATATTTCTGTGTGGTGCCCACTAGTGCACAGGAACTCCAGTCTCTGGAGCTGCTCAGCTCCTAGGGTGAGACTATGGGTTGTAGGGGAGCAGAGCTGGTGCCTGTGGGAAGGAAAGATCCTATTTCGTGAGGTCTGCTCTGTTCATGAGGTGTATATGCAGTCTGGTTCAGCCTTCTTTCTTGTTGCTGTTTTAAGGTTAGTTGTATTAATTAACTATATTTTTGTACTGTTTGTGGTTTGGGAGGAGCTCTACGTCTCACCTCTCACACTGCCATCTGGCTCAGGTGACGTCTGGGAGAGCGCGTGAACCCTGCAGTACTCAGCCAGTGGCGTGCCAGGTGAGGGGCTCCATGATAGGGAATAAACCGCCCTAGTGGCCTCTGATCATGTGACATTTGTCCTTCTTTTTGTTGATGTGGTGGATGATGTTGATGGATTTTCGAATGTTGTACCGTCCTTGCACCCCTGGGATGAATTACACTTGATCATGATGGATGATCTTTTTGGTGTATGTTTGAATTCGGTTTGCTAATATTTTGTTGAGTATTTTTGCATCTATGTTCATCAGCGATATTGGTGTGTAATTTTCTTTTTTTGTGGTGTCTTTGCCTGGTTTGATATTAGAGTGATGTTGGCCTCATAGAATGAGTTTGAGAGTAATCCCTCCTCTTCTACTTTTTGGAAAATTTTAAGGACAATGGGTATTAGGTCTTCACTAAATGTTTGATGAAATTCAGCAGTGAAACCGTCTGGTCCAGGTGTTTTGTTCTTAGGTAGTGTTTTGATTACCAATTCAATTTCCTTGCTGGTAATTGGTCTATTGAGATTTTCTGTTTCTCCCTGGGTCAGCCTTGGAAGGTTGTATTTTTCTGGAACGTTGTCCATTTCTTCTAGGTTATCCAGTTTATCATATAATTTTTCATAGTATACTCTCATATGTCTTGGTATTTCTGTGGTGTGTGTAGTGATTTTTCCTTTCTCATTTCTGATTCTGTTTATGTGTAGACTCTCTTTTTTTCTTGATAAGTCCAGCTAGGGGTTTATCTATTTTGTTTATTTTCTCAAAGAACCAGCTTTTGCTTTGACTGATTCTTTCTATTGTTTTATTCTTCTCGATTTTATTTATTTATGCTCTGATCTTTATTATGTCCCTCCTTCTACTGACTTTGGGCCTCATTTGTTCTTCCTTTTCTAGTTTCATTAATTGTGAGTTTAGACTGTTCATTTGAGATTGTTCTACTTTCCTGAGGTAGGTCTTTATTGCAATATACTTCCCTCTTAGCACGGCCTTTGCTGTGCCCCACAGATTTTGCGGAGCTGAATTGTGGTCATTTGTCTCCATGTATTACTTGATATCTGTTTTTATTTAGTCATTGATCCATTGATTATTTAGGAGCATGTTATTAAGCCTCCATGTGTTTGTAGGCTTTTTCATTTTCTTTGTGTAATTTATTTCTTGTTTCTTATCTTTGTGATCTGAGAAGCTGGTTGGTACTATTTCACTATTTTTGAATTTACTGAGGCTCTTCTTGTGGCCTAATACATGATCTACTCTTGAAAATGTTCCATGTGCACTTGAGGAGAAAGCGTATCCTGTTGCTTTTGGATGTAGTGTTCTGCAGATGTCTGTTAGGTCCTCTTTTCTAGGATGTTGTTCAGTGCCTCTGTCTCTACTTATTTTGTGTCTGGTTGATCTGTTCTTTGGAGTGACTGGTGTGTTGAAGTCTCCTAAAATGAATGCATTGCATTCTATTTCCACCTTTAATTTTGTTAGTATTTGTTTCACATATGTAGGTAATCCTGTGTTGGGTGCATAGATATTTATAATAGTTATATCCTCTTGTTGGACTGACCCTTTTATCATTATGTAATGTCTTTCTTTGTCTCTGGTGACTTTCTTTATTTTGAAGTCTTACTTTGTCTGGTACAAGTACTGCAACTCCTGCTTTTTTCTCACTATTATTTGCATGAAATGTCTTTTTTCCATCCCTTCACTTTCAGTCTGTGTATATCTTTGGGTTTGAAGTGAGTCTCTTGTAAGTAGCATAAAGATGGGTGTTGTTTTTTTTTATCCATTCAGTGACTCTATGTCTTTTGATTGGTGCATTCAGACCATTTACATTTAGGGTGATTATCGATAGGTATGTACTTATTGCCAATGCAGGGTTTAGATTCATGGTTACCAAAGATTCAAGGATAATTATCTTACTATCTAACAGTCTAATAATTTAACTCACTTCGTATGCTGTTACAAACACAATCTAAATGTTCTATCTTTTTCCTGCTTTCTCATCCTCCTCCATTCTTTATATGTTAGGTATCATATTCTGTACTCTTTGTCTATCCCTTGATTGACTTTGGGGTAGGTGATTTGATTTTGCATCTGCTTAGTAATTAATTGTTCTACTTTGGTGTGATTTTATTTCCCCTGGTGACATCTATTTAGCCTAAGGACTACTACCATCCATACGAGTCCCTCCAAAATGTCCTGTAGAGGTGATTTTTTTGAGGGAAATTCTCCAAACATTTGCTTATCTGGAAATTGTTTAATCCCTCTTCAAATTTAAATGATAACCTTGCTGGGTAGAGTATTCTTGTTTCAAGGCCGTTCTGCTTCATTGCATTAAATATATCATGCCACTCCCTTCTGGCCTGTACGGTTTCTGTTGAGAAGTCTGATGATAGCCTCAAGTGTTTTCCTTTGTATGTGATCTTTTTTCTCTCAATAGCTGCTTTTAAAAGTCTGTCTTTTGATGGACAGTGACTGTAATGGGGTTGGTTGGGGGGACCTGATGAAGGGTAGTTTAATAACCATAATATTGCATATGTAATTGTAGATTAATGATACCAAAATAAATTATATTAAAAGAAAAAGTCTGTCTTTATCCTTGATCATTGCCATTTTAATTATTATATGTCTTGATGTTGTCTTCCTTGGGTCCCTTGTTTTGGGAGATCTGTGCACCTCCATGGCTTGAGAGACTATCTCCTTCCCCAGACTGGGGAAGTTTTCAGCAATTACCTCCTCAAACACACTTTCTATCCCTTTTTCTCTCTTTTCTTCTTCTGGTACCCCTATAATGTGGATATTGTTCCGTTTGGATTGGTCACACAGTTCTCTCAATATTCTTTCATTCTTAGAGATCCTTTTTTCTCTCTATGCCTCAGCTTCTTTGTATTCCTCTTCTCTAATTTCTATCCCATTTACCGTCTCTTCTACTACATCTAATCTGCTTTTAAATCCCTCCATTGTATGTTTCATTTCAGATATGGAATTTCTTAATGATTGAATCTCCTTCTTAAATTCATCCCTGAGTTCTTGAACATTTTTCTGTACCTCCATGAGCATGTTTATGATTTTTATTTTAAACTCTCTTTCAGGAAGATTGGTGAATTCAGTTTCATTTTGTCCTTATTCTGGGGTTTGTGCTATTTTGGTCTGAACCAGGTTCCTCTGATGTTTCATAATTCTATATAGTTCCCTGTAGTGCCCAGAAGCTCTAGTCTCTGGAGCTGCTCAGCCTGTAGAGTGAGTTTGGGGGTCGTAGGGGAGTAGCACTGATGCCTTGGGGCAGGAAAGAGCTGTTTCCTGATTTCCGGCTGCACTGCCAGTGTCCACTGTCAGAGCCAGTGGGCTGAACACACAGGTGTAAGCTTCTGTGCTCGCCATCTCTAGCTCTTGTAGGCAGGACCTCCAGCTGGCTTGTTGCTAGTGCAGTGACTGCCAGTTTGCAAGCAGGTGCCAGCAGTCCAGGAGGAAGGCACAGCAGGCAGCATGTCACAGTGGGGGTCTTGGAGCTGAGTAGGCAGCCAGGGGGATGGGGCACCTGAAGCTCCTCAAAGTTCCCAACCCGCTGGGCAGAGTGCGCCCAGACCACTTTGTCCACCTATCTCTTCTTCCCCGTAGCAAGCTCCATGCAAACCCCGCCCCGTCAATAGCCCTCTCACTGCTAGGAAGCCTCTCAGACCGCCTGCCTTTCTTTTGTCCCAGAGCGGCCAGATTTGGATCTCCATCATCCCCAAACATCCAGAATCTCAGTCTTTCAAGCTCTCCACCTGTCCCACCTCCTCAATCCCTGGAACCTCCAGAGCACCACACAATGTAGGTCTGTGGTCCAATGCAGACCTTCAGGGCTGGGTGTTCAGCAGCTCTAAGAGTCCCCCACCTCCCTGCTCCATTTCTCTTCCTCCCGCCGGTGAGCTGGGGTTGGGGAAGGGCTCTGGTCCTGCCGGATCAAGGCTTACGTATGTTACCCTGTTTCATGAGATCTGCTCTGTTCGTGAGGTCTGTGTGCAGTCTGGTGCAGCCTTCTTTCCTGCTGCTCTTTTAGGGCTAGTTGTATTAACTATATGTGGTTTTGGGAGGAATTCTCTGTCTCACCTCTCACGCCACCATCTTGAATCTTCCAACAATATGTTTTTTAAATGCAAGAAAAATAGTCCCCAAATATCTTTTTCTAAGTAACTGAGAGGAAAAAAATAAAAGAAAACTTACCTGTTCCAATGTCTTTACTAACACCACAAAAAATATCATCATCTATATCATCAGGAAAGCCTTCTTCCTCCAGTTGTCCTTCAATTTTGCTAATTGTTTTTGTAAGAGAAAAGTCTGAGAAATCCTCTGGAATGGCAACATCATTGGCAGTTGGTACATCAGAATATTTTGATTTTAAACTAAAAAAAATGTATATATATGGGTGTGTGTACCCTGTATATATGCAAAGGAGATAGGACTTTTATCCAAATAAGCAAAATTAAAAATTGTAAATTTATGATGAAATCTATAATTGATACTTTCAAGGACTACATTTCAAGAAACTTAGTAGACTTTCAGTCTTTATGAATCATACAACCACAGAGCTAGAGAAGCCTTTATGAAACCAGTTAGTCTAGACATTGCCTCCAAACCTGTGAACATCAAAACTAAGAGTAATGAACTTGGCCTCCTAGGTCAAATCCAGGCTTTGACTTTTAATTTTATATGCCACTGGAGAAGAACTATACAACCTGGTATCACTTCTAGCAATATGTCTGCAAAAGCTGAAGAATAATACCTCTTAAGAAAGAATTATAGAATGAATAGTTATTAGCTCAAATTCACTATTTCCTTTCCACCCTAAAAAAACACATGTTAACCAGGATCAAAGTCAAATGAACAGTTGGATTTGATTTTTTTTAATGAGGTAAGGGAAGAAGCATGAAATAGAAGTCACTTCTGAAGGTACTGAGCAATGGGCCAGGCCTAATCTATCAAATTTATGATTTTGAAAGCCTTACTTTTTACTTACTTTTAAAGCCTAACTTACTTTCAACAGATAAGCAGAATCGATTTGGAAAAATAACCTTTCTTTAAAAGTAAACTTAAAGTCTGAAAATAAGATAGCCCTTTCCAGTTATGCATGTATGTATGTACTTATCTCCTATCAGTCTATTTTAGATTTCTTTTTGTTATCTTTTCACTCTATTTCTTTTTGTTATCTTTTCACTCTATTTTAGCCAGTTAAAAGAAACAAAACCAACAAAGATTTTTCCAGAATTATAATGCAATTATTCAGTTTGGGTAAATAATAGACAACTTTCTGTGAATAAGAAGCTGATCGGTACAATCCACTGTACATATGACCTTTTTCTAGAAGATCTCTTACCCTAGAAAGCCTCTGTGTCCCCTTTTTAGGCTTAAAATACTAAGAACAGTCTTGAATTCTTTCTCACCAGACCCAACAGAATGTAAATTATAATTATACTACAGTCTTATTTAGAGCAGGCCAACCATTTTCTATCTCAATATACACAACAATGTATGGTGCTCTGTTAAATGCCCAAAAAGTAGATTGTTTATTCTATTTGAGAGAACTGGGAAGATAAAGACACCTAGGTTCCAGTCTCAATTCTAAGAAATCATCTTACTAAAAATAATATGTAAAAAAATTTTGAAATGTAGCAATTTTGCTTAAGAGAACACCACAAAATATTCAGTAACAGCTGCAAAATATTTCTGAGTAGAAGATGTCTTAAATTATTGGATAAGATATATACAGTGTAATTTTATATATTTATATAAATAAATAAATATAAAATTTTATATATTTAGGTATAAAAATATCTGCAGAAACAGAAAGAGCTTAATAATTACATATGATGGTACTATGTATCATAAAACTAAAAAAGAAGAGTAACACTTTAAAACTGTACTATACCTTGAATGTGTTTTCCTTCCTTTACTTGCAGAGCGTAGTTTGGTTTGAACTTTGTTTATTGGATCATTGTTTTTGGTCTTTGACTACATGAAAAGAATTTAAACTATTGATTAGATTCTAATCATTTGCCAAGGAAAGCAATTTTGTAATACACAGAATTGCTGGTTTCCTACAAAGAAGAATGGCTATTGCCATGGAATTAATCAAAGTGTATTTTAAAGAATCCCATTATTGTCCATGCTCACCACTTTTATTCAACATAGTACTGGAGGTTCTAGCCATGGCAATCAGATAACACAAAGAGATAAAAGGCATCCAAATTGGCAAGGAAGAAGTTAAACTGTCACTATTTGTAGATGACATGATATTATACTAAAAAACCCTAAAGACTCCACCAAAAAACTTTTAGAATAACCAGAATCAGCAAAGTTGCAGTATACAAAATTAATACACAGAAGTCTGTAACATTCCTATATACTAACAACAAACTAGTATGAAGAGAAATCAGGAAAACAACTCCATTTACAACTGCATCAAAAAGAATAAAATACCTAGGAATAAACCTAACCAAGGAGGTAAAAGACCTATACTCTGAAAACTATACAACACCCATGAGAGAAATTAAAGACACCAAAAAATGGAAATCTATCCCATGCTCATGGATAGGAAGAATCAATATTATCAAAATGCCCATCCTGCACAAAGAAATTTACAGAGTCAATGCAATCCCTATCAAAATACCAACAGTATTCTTCAACAAACCAGAACAAATAGTTCTAAAATTCATATGGAACCACAGAGATACTGAATAGCCAAGGCAATCTCAGAAAGAAGAACAAAGCTAGAGGCATTATGCTCCCTGACTTCAAGCTCTACTACAAAGCTACAGTAATTAAAACAGTATGAGACTGGCACAAGAACAGACCCATAGGTCAATGGAACAGAGTAGATACCAGATATAAACCCACAAATACATGGTCAACTAATACACAATAAAAGAGCTATGGATATACAATGGCTAAATGACAGCCTCTTCACTCGCCTCAACACCCAAAAAACAAGTAACCTAGTTAAAAAATGGGCAGAGGAACCGAACAGACATTTCTCCAAAGAAGACATACAGATGACCAACAAGCACGTGAAAATATGTTCCACACTAATCATCAGGGAAATGCAAATCAAAACCACAATGATTAAGATATTTACCTCACACCAGTCTGAATGGCTACTATCCAAAAGACAAGAAATAACAAATGTTGGCAAGGATGTAGAGAAATGGGAACCCTTCTACACTGCTGGTGGGAATGTAAATTGTGTAACCACTGTGGAAAGCAGTATGGAGGTTCCTCTAAAAACTAAAAATAGAAATACCATTCGATCCAGTAATTCCCCTTTTAGGAATTTACCCCAAGAAAACAAAATTCCTGATTAATAAAGATACATGCACCCCTGTGTTTATCACCAGATTACTTACAATAGCCAAGATATGGAAGCAATCTAAGTGTCCATCAACAGATGAATGGATAAAGAAGAAATGGTATATATACATGATAGAATATTATTCAGCCATAAAAAGAAAAGAAATCCTGCCATTTGCAACAACATGGATGGATCTAGAGGGTATTATGCTAAGTGAAATAAGCCAACCAGAGAAAGACAAATACTCTATGATTTCTCTTACTTGTGGAATATAAAAACAAAGCAGAACAGAATGAACAAAACAGCAGTAGACTCACAGACACTGAGAAGTGACTAGGGGTTACCAAGGGGGAGGAGTTGGAGTTGGGGGGGAAGGGGGAGGGGGACAAAGGGGCACAATAATTCATCATCACAATATAAGCTGGTCATGAGGATAGTAGTACAGCATGGACAATATAGTTGATTGTATAACATCTTTCTATGTTGATAGATAGTAACCATAGTAGAGGGGATGAGAATTTAATAATATGGGTAACTGCTGAACCACCGCGTTGTACATTTGAAACCAATATAAGATTCTATATCAATATTTCAATAAAAAAAAGAATACCAGAATTATATAGCTGGAAAAGACCTAGCTATCTCCAGGACCAAGAGATTCAAAGATAAGGAAAATGAGTCCAAAAACTCAAGGACATTCAGCTCTCTAGTAGAACATTAAACTGGATGTTGTGACTCTCAGAATTTAGTTCTCCTCACTGATTATTCCTCAGAAAGGCCTTCATATATACTGTTCCCTTGGCCTAAATCCCTTGGGTGAGGAACTTGTAGCTCCCAGTATGCCCAGCACCTAAAATAGTGATCTTTATACTGTAAATATTTAAATGAGTGAATTAACCTTTCAAATCACCTTTTTATTTGAATTTTCTTTTTCAGTTTTTTTTTTTAGTAAATTTGGGCTTCAGAGACAAAACTAAAAGTCCTTAGATTATAGACTCTTTTCACTTGGAATTTTTTTCCAATGTATCTCCAAACTTTTCAGTGAAATTATGAGACAAAAATAGATTCAATTTATTTTATGAGCAACATTTCATGAAGGCATCTCTTCTGAGTATTCTATTTCTATAGAATCATAATCCTCTGTTTTGTCTAGAAAAAGTCTAAAAAATAACCTAAATTCTACAGAATGTAAATATAGTCACAGAAAGTTTGATTTCATACCTTAGTTTCTGAATGTAGATGAACTGTCCCTTCAGATATTAGACCTCTACAGACCAAAAATAGATATTATGCATTAACAGATGAAACAAAGCCAAGAAACAAAATAATTCAACAGCAATTATATTTCAAAAGGAAAACATACAAACATCAACTAGCCTTTCTATAGTTCTAGTTAGGTACATGCTAATTTATTTTGAATGAGTGTCACAAACAAGCAAAGTGCTTTGGCTAAATAATTCATTTTTGAGAAGATATACTATGTCAGTATTTTTGTAGAAAAATTAGCACAACTTCTAACTAATGAAAATCATAAGGGTGATAACTGGCCATACAAAGAGCTTGTCTGTTTCACAAAATGATTCACGAAAGGGCTTTTTATTGTTAGCCCACTCAAGGGTTAACCTTTGTCTGATGCATTAAAACAAATGACTTGGTCTGTGTCTGTTTTCTCCATTACATTATGAACTTAATTAGGGTAGGAATCATGTCTGCCTTGCTCACAGCTCTGTACCTAGTACTTAGCATAGTACCTGGCATATAAGCCCTTAAATTTGCACTACATATTTTTTAAATGTATAAATAGATCTAAAATGCAATTCATTTTTATGCTCAATGTTGTCAAAATAAATTTGTAGTTTAAAACTAGTGTTTATAGGGGTCTGCAAACTATGGCCCACAGGCTGAGTCCACCCACACCCATTCATTTGTGCACTGTCTACAGCTGTTATGGCACTAAAAAAACAAAGTTGAGTAGCTGCAACAAAGACCTTTTAGCTCACAAATCCTAAAATATGTACTATCTGGTTCTTTATAGAAAAAGTTTGCTACCCCTCCTCGACAGCCTAGATCATCACCAACACATGATTAATACTTCTGAAAAACCTGCCACAATAGTACCTATTGTTGCTATGGAAAATGGAAAGAAATTAACTCCATTATATCCCCTGAGAACCACAAACCATAGCAGAGGACGTAAAATTATTTTCCATCAGATGCTCCCTACTAAACTAGTCAGACATAGGTTATTTCACTATTAAACACAAAGATGTACTTTGATAAATAGTACTAAATACAACCTCTTACAGAACTAGAAATAGCTCTGGGAAGAAAAAAAAACATCAAAATATCTTAAAATTACAATCTAAAGAATCATTCTCATGTGACATGAAAATGTTAACAAAGTTAATACAAATTTTAAGTGTCTCTTTAATCACCCTCATGTTAAACAACATTTGCCATTTCCATAGATTTGTTGTATTTTCCATCTCCTCTCCCCTTGCCATATACACATATACATCAACCAAAAGACTCAGGTTTAGCAGAGTGACATTACTTGGCATTTCCCTGAAAAATGAACTAAAACACAGTATCTTGATTATTTTCGTTGAAATTTTCCATTAAAGAAAAATATGATTGAAAGGATTTGTGTCATAAAGTTTGCTTCAACAGACCAAAGGATATATATACTCTACCATTAGGAAACTAAATTCTGGTTTCCCTACCATACTGTTTGGTAGAATAACCTTGAATGTAGAAGATCTATTACAATATACACTGCCTGACTATAATCATTTAGGTGAATTATTGTTGTTCCAAGCTGAAATGGATTGTTTTTTTACAGAATTATCTCTTCAGCAATTCCCACAAATAGTCAAGTATTATGTTTCATGTGATAAGAGCCATCTACCTGTTCAAAAAGTAGCATTAAAAAAAAACCTAAATGTCTATCAGTAGATGAATGGATAAAGAAGATGTGATACATATACACAATGGAATATTATTCAGCCATAAAAAGAAAACAAATCCTACCATTTGCAACAACACAGATGGAGCTAGAGGGTATTATGCTCAGTGAAATAAGCCAGGTGGAGAAATGATTTCCCTCATTTGTGGAGTATAACAACAAAGCAAAACTGAAGGAACAAAACAGCAGCAGACTCACAGACTCCAAGAAGGGACTAGTGGTCACCCAAGGGAAGGGTTTGGGGAGGGTGGGTGGGGAGGGAGGGAGAAGGGGATTAAGGGGCATTATAATTAGCACTCACAATATAGGTAGGTCACGAGAAAGGCACTATAGCACTGGGAAGACAAGTAGCGACTCTATAGCATCTTATTACGCTGATGAACAGTGATTGCAATGGGGTTGGAGGGACTTGATAATATGGGTAAATGTTGAAAACCACAATGTTGCTCATGTGAAACCTTCATAAGATTGTATATCAATGGTACCTTAGTTTGAAAAGAAAAGCCACTTAATTTACGTAAGCAGAGGTGTCATCACCTCTTTACACTTTAGGAAATTTTAGTAATAGTAAAAGAAAATCAACAGATTTATTTTTATCCTTGTGAAATCAGTCTCTCACTTGCTTCAACAGAAACTAGGGATTAGCTGCTGTTACCATCATTTCAATCTTTTAATTTACTAGATAAAAGCCATGCTAATCTTATTTGTAATCCAAATTTTGGAATTTTTTAAACTGTTAAGCGTCATTTCCCATAAAATATCAGAAAGCATTATATATAAGGATAAGTAGTTTCATGTTATATGTACACATAGAGAAGTGTATATCAAATGATGATGTAAAAAATATTTCTATGGGAAAATTCTTTTAATTAAAAAGAAAAAAAAAGCCAAAACACTAGACATTAACCCCCTGGGGGCAGGACCTGGTCAATCTACAAACCATTGTACCATGAGTAGTTAGACAAGGCACTAATGGTGTTCAAAAATTTTCAAGTTTATTGAAATATAATTTACATATAGTAAAATATACCCTTTTTAGGTATATAGTTCTATAAATTTTTAAAAACATGGAGTCATGATGAAGGGGGTAGTTTAATAACCATAATATTGCACATGTTTTTGTAGATTAATGATACCAAAATAAATTATAAAAAAAAATTAATAGTAAGGCTAACATTCATTGAAAACTTAAAAAAAAACAACAGGGGTCACATAACCATCACAACAGCCAAGATAGAGAATATTTCCATCAACCCAAAAAATTCCCTTAGTTATTAATCTCCTTGTAGTTATTAATCCCCTCCGCTAAGCCCCACACACCACTAATCTGATTTCTGTCCCTATAGTTTTACCTTTCCCACAATATTAAACAAATGGAATCGCACAGTACATAAATTTTTTAGTTTGGCTTCTTTCACTTAGCATCTATATTATTGCTATAATAGTATTTCATTTTTATTGTCAAGTAGGATTCCATTGCATAGATATGTCATAATCTATCCATTCACCACTTAATAGATATTTGATTATTCCCAGTTCTTGGCAATTTGAATAAAACTGCTATAAACATTTGCATACAGGTTTCTTCTAGGACATATGTTTTCATTTTTCTTGGGTAAATAGCTAAAGGGGAATTGCTGGATTACATGTAAAACTATTTTTGAATAGATGAATAATGTCCCAATATTTCAAGTATGAGTCAAATATATTGCACTTAAAATTTTTTTTTTGTTTCTAAATCCTCTGAAGTATTTAAACATTATACCTTCTTAGGGCTGTGCAACTCTTACAGCCTGCTGCTTCATCTTACAAGAATGGCAGGATCCATAGCTATTTTAAGATAAACAGTCCCAGTTTTAGTCTGTCACTCTAAAACTTCTTTGCAGGTACAACTATCAAAAAGTAGAGTTTCTTACCTATTTGATTCCAGTCAGTTCCATGTGCAGTACCACACCCACAGTTCTTGCCAAGACTATACTTCTTTGCCCTGAACCCCTCCCCTGGCCCCCAGCCCCCAGTTCACACTTTGAGGTTGTTAGACTTTATGGGGAGACTACACCTTTAGTTAGATCTTTGCCCTGAGCCCTTTTATCCACTGGAAAGTTTGTAAGTGCCATTTAAAATGATCCTTGCCATGAAGAACCTTAATCCACTGGAAAATTTTATCAGTAGTTGTGAAAATTAACTTGTAGTCTGATCTTTGCCTCAAGGTTGAGCTTTAATAAGCTTTTGTTCTTCAAAGATTTTCTCAACTTTAGCTCATAACTTTTGAGATCTAAAAGCAGCTAACTGTACAAAGCAAGGGTAATCAAGGCAGTGTGGTGCTGGCATAAGAATTGATATATAGATCAGATGTAATAGAATTATGAGTCCAAAAATAAAACCATGTGTCTCTGGTCAGCTGGGTTTTGACAAGAGTGCTAAGACAATTCAATGGGGGAAAGAACAGTCATTTCAGCAAATGGTGCTGAGACAACTGGATATCCACATGCCAAAGAATGAAGTTTGACCCTTATCTCATACCAGGTACAAAAATTAACTCAAAATGGATCAAAGACTTAAATGTTAGAGCTAAAACTATACAACTGTCTTCAAAGAAAGCATGGGGCCAATCTTAATGACTTTAGGTTTAGCAATGGATTCTTACATATGACTCCAAAAGCACAGGTAACAGATGGAATAAATAGATAAACTGAACCTCAACAAAATTAGGTGACTCTTTCAATAGTACAAGGTCTCTAGTTCCTAGAATCTCCACATTCCCATTCCTTTGTGCCTGCGAAACAGGCAACTCTTTCCCAAACTTGTCTCTTTCTTACAATGCCATGCCAAATACACCTAACAGTAACAGTGAATACTACTAATATTTTGTTTTCCAACCTCTCCCCCTAAGGGCGCAAGTTCATTAGATACTTGTTCTGCCTCTCAAATTACCAAAGACGACAGTTTTTACTAAATCTATTGCTACTACATAACAGTATTCCTCTACCTTTTCAGTCTCCAATATCAGTTTCCTTGCTGGCTTAATTTAAACCTAACTGCAAAGTTAAAGCCACACTTTTAAAGTTTTTGTTATACAGAACCTGACTCTCAATATAAGTTGCTATGCTACTTAGGATAGGCTAGGATATTAACCCCAAAATCTCAGTACCATAACACACCTGAAGTAGCAGTAGAGAGGAAGAAAAAGCCCTTTTTCCACATGTTCCATGTCACCCAGAGACCAGGCTGGGAGGTTTCATTCAACAAGTAGATTTTCACTGATCATGGCACAGAAAGAGTCGGCTGGAGACTCACACAGACCAAATGTGTTTAGGCTTGGAAGAGAAGAATTGGACTTCTACTCATAGCAAGAGACTTGGAATGTTTGATGATCACCACTGTCTCTACTATAAGATTTTATAGTTTTATTCACACAGATCCTGTACTTTTCCTGCTAAATTTATTTCCAAATATCTTTTTCACTAATTCCTTCACATATCTGAAGTTCACATGAAAATCAAGTAAAAAAAGATTTAATACATTGTTTTTACTAATTTATTTATTTTTACATCTTTATAAGCAATTTTAAAAGAAAGGCAGTATAGTATGTGAGAACAGATTTAAAACTCTTATCAACTGTGGTTTGAACCTCAGAGAAATAACACACTATCTGTATCCTTGAGCAAGCTACTGAACTTCCCTAAACTCCAGTTTTCTCATTTTTAAACTGATGACAATAATACTTATTTCAAAATAAGAATCTTGGAATTAAATGAGATAAAGTAGGTAACGGGTTTATATCATATCTGATTGGCATAAGCCCCCAATTGTTTGTATATCATACATGATACTACTCCTCAGAAAAGGACTTCCAATACTTACATGCAAAAAGATTTTATATGAAGATTCACATACATCATCAAAAAAATGGTATTAGGTAATTTAAGTCACTTACTTTAAACTGTAATCATCTTCCTTTTCATGTGATTTACTTTGTGTTGAAACAGGCCTAGACTGTACTTCTTGCTGCTCTCTCTAGTTAATTGAGAAAAGGTAAGTCATATAGAAGAAAACACAAAACTAGGGTACACTCAAATGCCTTTCTGATCATTAATCATTTCAGATTTCTTCGCAGTTTATACGAAATCAAGGCACACAATTCTAAATGCTGTGATATAAAAATAAGACCTGTAGCAATGTAGTTTCACTTTCCATTCATTTTGAGTTAAAGAAGTCAACTTCTGAGTTTAAGAAACAAATTACCATCTGAATATTAGTGATGACTGTTTTCCTTTATTCAGCTTATGTCCAGAGAAAATGGCACTTCTATCCTTGCTGAATTACCAGTGTTAATTCTATATAGCTACTCTCAAATATTAATCTTAAAGGAATGGGAAAGATTATGAAATATTAATGTTCTTACTGATTAGATTGGAACATCTAAATGGAAAACACTTTTTCAGTGGCTTTCAGAAAATGTGTGCTTATCAAAAACATATACGTGCATATGTACATACACCTATACATATATTCATGTTCCATTTGTGATGATTTATTGAGCTGAAATTTTTGCCTTGGGTACTTGTTTTTGCATGTATGTTATATATCAAATTAAAAAGTTAAAAAATTGCACTTACACAAAATTACTAATAATTGTACATTTACTTACTATTACTTCCTCAGCTTGTCGAACCAGATCAGCTGTTTTTGCCTCCAATTCTGCATTTAAACGCCTAAAAAGCAGAAAATAGTATTTTGTATATACTGAAGATTCTACCAAAAAATAAAAATAATTATAGTTCAGCTAACTACACTTTAGCCAAAACATCATATAACTATTAGAATACTATCTCCAATTCTCCATGATTCCTCCTGCTTTGTGACAGAAATTCAAACAGTGTAGCTCTGGCCTCTCTCTGGCCCTCACTTCAGGTGGAATGACTTATGTGAGAAGAATAAACTTCTATAAGTTCAACTCAGTTCCACTCTCTGTCTTCTTGGAATCAACTTCAGCTGGGGACAGGAAGTGGCGCAGAGTCAGGGAAGCGTCTACTTTGGTCTGGGGTATTGCTATGACCGGCCAGACAAACCTGGGGTTTAGTGAGCAGACCTAACGTGGCTCACACCTCAGCTACGTATTTCAATTAACAGCTTCATCAGAAACAGAGGTGACTATTTTGACCTCTACCTGCCACTTTCTTTTTTTTTAATTTTTCAATCTACTTGGAATCTAGCAAAGAATAGGAATACCACTTGGCCCCATCTAGACTGCAAGAATGGCAATACTATTGAAGAAAACTTTAAAGGAAAAATTGCTCATAATCCTACTACCATTATCCAATTATTTTTATTTTTAATATTCCCTTCTAATTTTCATGTATATACACAATTCTAAGATAGGTTTTCCTATAACAATATAGAAGCAATATGTTTATCTCTAGAAATCTTTATAATTAGTACCTTAAATGCGTATACAATATTCTAATGAGTTAGTTTACATAATGCACTAAATTGTTCCTACTGTTAGTTTAAGTCTCTTTTTTACTTTAAAGGTTAACACTATAATAAACATCTTCAAAAGTATGTTTTATTCTAGTCATAGGTCACATATCTAGACCATCTAGGCTCTTTTGAAGTTATATGAAGAAATTGTTGAGCAATTTTAACAGTAATGCATCTTGTTTGTTCTTCTTAGATACATAATTCAGAAATAATCCAAATCACCACGAATCCCCACTCCCAGAAAAAAAAAAGTACCATATCCATTCTTAAAACAGTCTGATGTTTTCAGAAATATTTCTACATCTTAGGATGAGTTAATCAAAAGAAAAACATTAAGACTTGAAGTTGCATTTAGGGTGCCGTTACCTGATTTTTCACATTTTCCTTACAAGAATCATGAGAACTTAAACAGAAGCTCTGATCAATACAGCACACCAAGATGACTCTGAAGACTATGCCTCTGCTCCAAATGCAGGGAAATGTTGGATAAAATGTAATGAGAGATTGGACTTCCGGGAAGATGGCGGTGTGAGCAGGGCGGCAGAAATCTCCTCCCAACACTATATTTATCTACGAAAACACAGAAAATACATCTGTTCCTAAAAGAGAGACGAGAATATACAGGAAAGCGCACAGCGTGCAGCTACACCCGAGAGGACTCGGCACCCCAAGAGGCGGGTAAGATACGGAGCCGCGACCCGGCGGGACCCGAGCCCTCCCCCACCCCAGCGCACCGGTGGGAGGAGAGGATTCAGAGCCGGGAGGGAGTGGAAGCACAACACCCCGCGAAGTAGCCAGCCCCGGTGATCTGCGCAGGGAGCGCTGACCCACATTGCGCAGTGCAGCGGAGATTGGAGAGACAGAGGGGCAGGATCTGAGCGGGGAACGCGCCAGGGGGCTTGCAGCCGGCTCCAGGAAGGAAAAAAAAAGTGCGCGCTTTCCTCAGCGGTCTTAAAGAGACAGGAGCCCAGCGGAGGAGCCGGATCGCCCCAGCACACTCAGCCCAGCAGGCTGGGAGTCCTGGGGAGTTTCAGACGCCTTAGCTGGCGACTGAGGAAGCGTAGCCATACTTAACACTTCTCACTGAGATCAACAGCCTCCTATTCGTTCCCACCCCTGCCAGAGCGATAAAGGGCCCTGCGGAGCGGCACAGTCACAGCTGTGGAATAGTGGGGCAATAGCGCCACCTAGAGCATTCCCACAGAATCTACGTCCGTGGGCATTTTTTTGTTTTTTTTTTTTGTTTTGTTTTTGTTTTTTCTTTTCTTTCTTTTTTTTCTTTCTTTCTTTCTTTCTTTTTTTCTTTTTTTCTCTTTTTTTTTCTTCTCTTTTTAAAGTCTTAAAGAGCCCAGCTGACATACGTGGCAACTATCAGTGACCAAATTATACAGCCATGAAAAGACAGAGGAATATGGTTCAGACCAAAATCAACCAGACAACCCCAGAGAGGGAGTCTGAAGGGATGGAAATGCACAGCCTCCCTGAAAAAGAATTCAGAATAAAAGTCATAACCATGCTGATGGACCTACAGAGAAATGTGCAAGAGCTGAGGGAGGAAGTGAGGGAACTGAGGAAAGACAATACAGAAATTAGACAAGCGATCGACGGGCTTAACAGCAGAATGGATGAGATGCGAGAGACTGTTAATGGAATAGAAAACAGAGAACAGGAGTACAGAGCAGCTGAGGCAGAGAGAGATAAAAGGATTTCTAGGAATGAAAGAATATTAAGAGAACTGTGTGACCAATCCAAACGGAACAATATTCGCATTATAGGAGTACCAGAGGAAGAAGAGAGAGAAAAAGGGATAGAAAGTGTCTTTGAAGAAATAATTGCTGAAAACTTTCCCTCGCTGGGGAAGGAAGTAGTCTCGCAGTCCACCGAAGCTCATAGATCTCCCAACACAAGGGACCCAAGGAAGACAACACCAAGACACATAATAATTAAGATGGCAAAGATCAAAGATAAAGACAGGGTATTAAAGGCAGCTAGAGAGAGAAAAAAGATCACCTACAAAGGAAAACCCATCAGACTATCATCAGACTTCTCAACAGAAACCTTACAGGCCAGAAGAGAATGGCATGATATATTTAACGTTATGAAACAGAAGGGCCTCGAACCAAGAATATTGTATCCAGCACGATTATCATTTAAATATGATGGAGGGATTAAACAATTTCCAGATAAACGAAAGTTAAGAGAATTTGCCTCTCATAAACCACCACTACAGGATATCTTAAATGGACTGCTCTAGAGGAAGCACACCTAAGGCTAAAAAGATGTCACCAGAGGAAAAAAAAATCATAGCAAAGAAAGCAGACCATCCAAATACTAACTAAAGGCAAAGAATAAAACACCTATTATAGAAAGAATGGAGGAGGAGGAATAAGAAGGGAGAGAAAGAAAGAAACATCAGACTGTGTTTACAATAACTTAACAAGAAAGTTAAGTTAGATTGTTAGATAGTAAAGAAGCAACCTTGAACCCTTGGTAACCACGAATCTAAAGCCAGCAATGGCAATAAGTACATACCTATCAATAATCACCCTAAATGTAAATGGACTGAATGCACCAATCAAAAGACACAGAGTAACAGAATGGATAAAAAAGCAGACCCATCTATATGCTGCCTACAAGAAACTCACCTCAAATCCAAAGATATACACAGACTAAAAGTGAAGGGATGGAAAAAGATATTTCATGCAAACAACAAAGAGAAAAAAGCAGGTGTTGCAGTACTTGTATCAGACAAAATAGACTTCAAAACGAAGAAAGTAGCAAAAAGATAAAGAAGGACATTACATAATGATAAAGGGGTCAGTCCAACAAGAAGATATAACCATTATAAATATATATGCACCCAACACAGGAGCGCCAGCATATGTGAGACAAATA
>JAVSCE010018328.1:0-87044 GCA_032199065.1 Smutsia gigantea
ATAACTGCAAGAAAAAAGGGTAAGAAAAACAGACACTGAAATCCTTAACAGCAAAAGTTTATTTACAATTGAAGTTAAGGAATATTTTTAATGCATGCTGACAAAACAGTAGTATTCCAAACTTACAGGTTACTATCTGATAAGGAATACAAGTATTCAGAAAGACTGGCATACACAACTACTGGAACCAGGTTATAAGATATAAGAACACTTACACTGTTAAAACCGTGTTATCAGAACACTTACATATCACCTAATTTTATGTCACACCAACTTCACAGACAGCTCACCTTCTAATTCCTCACTGGCTGTTTGAGTAAATAGCATTCAAGGTAAAACAGTAACACTGGGGAGTAGGGAAGAAACACAGAATTGTTAAGCATCACATTTCAGAGCCTACATATATGAATACAACATTAACATTAATTAACAGTATTTCAACATTTTTTCTGAAACATTTGGCAATGTTTAGCGCATGAGGAGACACTGCTTTGGTCCATCCACTCTTTCCAGCTTTTCAAAGTGTTTCCGGGCATTGCGGATGTTGATCAGAGTAGCTGCGGAAGCTGAGGGTAGGGATGGGGGAGATACCCAACAGTATAAGCAGAGGCAGCCAAAGAAATGTCTGACGAGTAAAAACAAATCAGAGGGAGCCAAATCCCTCAACAGATGTCACAGAGAACATATAGGAATAGGAAGTGCTAAGTTAATTGGGTTTAAGTTTTCCAAATAAGTAGATTTGTTTGTCTTCTAAACACAAAATTTACAAAATATAAATTTTCAAAATCTTTTGGTTTGGGGCCAGTAGTATAAAACTCATTATTTTATATGAACCTAAGCTACAAAAGCCAGTGAATCAGAGTTATTTCAACTTCTATGAACACCTGGAAATACTGCTGGAACTTTTATTTCAATGGTTGTGATGAATATGGCTATTGTGGCATGGAAGCCTCAAATACCTTCTTTTACGCATGTTAACTCAAATACAGGAATATGGTACTTAGGAATATACAATGACATATAAAATGGTTCAACATTTAGTAGTTCAGAGCTTAGATTGATTGATCTTTTAAAAAATCTATACTATATGGAGCATGTTATACACTTAGGTTCTCTCTTCTGTAAAATCTCTAGATGGAGTAACCTGATTTTTGAAGTTCCCATGAAGAAAATATAATACTCTAAACTATTTTTAAGCTTTAAAATATATACATAACAAATGGCCATTTTAACTACTTTTAAATGTACAAATTAGTGGTATTAACTAAATTCACACTACTCTGCAACCATCCCCATTATAAAACAGATTTTCAGGATCTAATAAAGTACTACCTCTAGAGCAATTAGTTTAAAGAATATGTGGCTTTAAATCTACATCAGCTAAGTTTAAACTTACGAATGGATGGATCAGACATCACGACCATTACATAAGTGTTGGATGTAAAGATGTCAATGAAAGCAGCAAAGTTAGAGTTCCTGACTTCCATGCTCTGGAAAGAGGCAGCCAGTTTGCTATAGGATATAGGAGAAAAGTGAGCAAAGAACAGAAAATAATAGGAATATAAGAAATTCTTACCTTTCATATTAAACATTTTCATAGAATTTTACACATCAGTTTACCACTTCATTAAGACAGTTATTCACTAACCCCATTTTGTTTTCCAAGGAAACGCTAATGCTGAATTTAGCATGTTTTGGAAAGCGACCTAGAAAGTGCATTAAGGAAGTGGGCCTAGACCTAGATCCATGTTAAAATCATGTTATAGAAGGTTAAGTTGAAATTTCCCTATCAATGACATTAATAACTGTATCTTCTGAATGTTATATGGAAGTTCCAGAAATGATCCCATTTCTTTGAAAATAAGCATACATATTTGCATGTTATTTGCTATTTCTTTCTTCCTAAAAATGTTACCATAAACATACCAGAAAGTCTTAAAGTATGCTAAGGCATAAAAGGCGTAAACATATACCTATTCTATTGTCTGGGCATCAGAATTTTACCAGGGTAAGAATTTTGATCATTAAATCTTTACTAAATTATGATGTTCAGCCATTCCTTCTTCCTGTATTCACAATACTAAAATTCAAATTTTATTTAATCAAAGCTGAGACAAAATGATTAGACATTTCTAGACTCTCTATTTTGTACCATTCCCAAATCAGTACCTCACTATTAATGGTAGTTTTATAGTAAATTTTGGTATTGGTAGGATAAATTTTCCTTCTTCCTTCTTTTTCAAAACCCTCCTGGACATTTCCTGTTTATTTCCTCCCAAATAGTATCAAACATCTCAGAAGGGTACTCTGCTTAGATATTTTTCATATGCTTCTTCTATGTCAGTTGAGTTTGCATTAAAGGACAATGACTTCCACCTCAGTCAACTCGAAGGCTCCCTTAGAATTTGGCTTACTTTTCAATTGTAGGAACTATTCTGAATATAGAAGTGTAGTACACTATAATTATTTGAACCTCTCAAAAATGACAATAATTTTTTCCAGAGATATATAGATTATTCAAGATCTCTTACCTACAGCTCAGCTTAAACTGCTTAATAATGTTGCTGATTTTCTCAAATCTGTGGGCATCACGCTGCTCTTTACACTGATAGTGAGAAATCACCTATGAAAAAGAGCAAAGCCCTTTAAATCCATGTAGTGTAGTCATATCACCCACTGTTACTCCTCAAGGCAGACATCTGTCAGTCTCTTGGTCACCCTGATTTTCAGAGCAGACTTTGCAACTGGTTTACTGTCTCTTTTCTTCTCTCCTACATCCTGCCAATGCTTTGCATAATTTCAACATCCCTATGGATTTCCCATCCAGTACAATTTGGTTATAATTTTATTGATTATTTAAGTATTATCTATTTTGGTTCACTGCTGTTCTTTTTCACCTTAATCATTCAATGTTCATCTTACTCAATATTTCACAGGGTGGTCTTTGATTTTAAAGAAAAGTACAAATCAAAAATGAAAAAGAAAAATTCTCAGTTGTTTTTGAGGTATATTTAATGTATTTAATTTTAATGAAGGCTACAACCAAGTGGCTTTTGGTATTATATTCAAGAATCTAAACTGAATGATTCTAACCTCTGAGGATTTACTATTTACAACTGAGCCCATTTATGATATATATCCATGCCAGCTGAAAATACTTCCCCTGGCACTTTCAGATCTTAATAAAACCATGCAAGTATTTCCTATAAGCTGAATATACAGACATAAAGTTTCTAGTAGGAAGCAAACTGAGTCACTTGCCAAAAGAAAATTCAAAGGGCAATTCTCTGAAATCATGTGAAACTTTTAAAACATAATTTTTAGACCAATGGTGGAACAGGTTCCCCTTGCTTGATTTCAACCCCTTCACTGAAATGGTCAATCACACCTAAACTTGGTCTTCAAGAGAAACCAAAGCCACTTGTCACTGTTAGTGAGGAACAGGGAGCTTATATTAGATATTCCATTAATTGCTATGATTATGCATGGTGGATGTGGCAGGAGACTACTGCTGAAGCAGGATTCTGCCATGCCATATACATCAAGACAAAGAGCATAGCTCACTTGCTTGATGCTCTTCACACTAACAGGAAAAACAGGGCTCAGGGCAGCGTAATTCCAAGCAAGTTATCCTGCCAGTGGGCTGAGGCAAAATGGCACTCTAATTAGGATTCTATGCCTTAGCTGTGCCATCTATAAGGAAGGGTGACTCGCAAATACAGCAGCATTTACAAATAATGTTTCCACAGAGGAAGGAGGAAAAACTGCATTCTGAATTCTTTGCCCTCTGTTGCTATAATTGCAAAAGGAACCAACATTTAATAGTTTGCCAACTATATGCTAAGCTTTGTGCTAGGGCTTATTGTTACCTTGTCCCATTCTAATCCACAAAATAAACCTATGATACAGACAGCATCTCCATTCTATAGAAGGAGAACCAAGCTCAGAGAGTTTAAGAAATGTGTCTAAAATCACCAAGCATTTGGCAGAGCTGCTTTTTAAAGTTATATTTACTTAACTGATCAGCAATTTCTTATGCAGTTCTTTGTGACATCTCAAATTAGTTTCTATTATTGTTATTTAAAACATATTTATAAATACAATATTGGTTTTTGCATCCCCCTTCAGGGCTATACACAGAATAGGGTCTAATATAGCTTAAGTTAAATTTATAAGAAAAATAGAAATACTAACATGCCTATTTTTCTTCCACCTCTCCATCTGAACTCAGTTATGTCACTGAGTTGACCATTACATCTCTTCCATATTAAAAGTTTTCAACTCAGTCTTTTGGAGAAAGGGATGGATAGACGTTTTCTCAAAAGGAAAATACCCCTCATTTCATAATAAAAGTCAGTAGGAAATAGGAATCTTAACACAAATTAATTATTAGCAGAAACAATCTAAATGCTATAATAAGATATATCTGCAAAAATCTAAGTTTTACTATTAATGAGCTACACACCAAAGGACTTTTTTCAGGTCACTTGTTGACAATACTACTCTAATTTTACTTGCAAGGTTAAACAAGTTGAAGTAATGACAAGAGGGAAAACAGTTCTTTCTGCAAGTGGCAACATGTTGCTCTCTGTTGCTGAATAGAAGGGAAATGTGAAGTACATCTGCAGAGCAGAAAGTTCTCACCAGAAAAGTAGCTCTCTCAAACAGAAGCACTTCATCAGCCTCGATAATTTCAGCAAAATTCCTTAGGTTCATTTCCAGCTGCTGAACATTGGGAATCAGCTGATAAACAATGCTGGACCAAGCCTAACAGAACAGAGAAGCACAGTACAAAATTACTAACAGGTAGCTAGTCCCAGACCTTTGCAAATGAGTAAGTACACTATAATATATGGGCAGCAAAATATGGTAATTGAGTCCCAAACAAATATTGATAACAAATACCACAGAACGTAAATGAGAAAATGAAGCTACTGATGGTTTTTATCCTTGTGTTAGATTTTTTTTAATCTCAAACACTTTCAGAAAATGCTGGAGAAACTTCTTTCCACTGATAATTTTAAAAAATATTAATCTATCATGTTGCCTTAGGAACAGTTGAAAACTGATCTACTTGGACTAAATAAAAAGCTGCTAATCCAGCCATTCAACAAATATTTAAGTCTAATACTGAAGATCGCTCTAAAGATCAGAACCTAAAATGCTGTATTTAACATACATCCAAGAATCAACATGTGAAAATATCAGAGCCACATGGACAAATGGCCCCTCCCCTCAATGGGATAACATTCAAGAGAAATTACAAGAGATATTAGTGGCATTATCATTCCAAAAGGCTTATAGTCAGCTGTATAAATTATTGATCCAATTGAATTAAGTCAACTGTGTGTTTCTCTAAAACTGATTTCATCCAGAAGGGTATGACTAATATAAGGACTTGAAATTAACCATACCCTCCATTCTCTTAAAGTTCTTTTATTTGAATGTACATTAATAATACTTCCTTCCATCACTACAATTTGTCTGGTAGGATGTATGATCTTCTTCTGTCTCCTACTAGAGGGCTGGAACCTGGTCTTAGTCATTTGTGTGTCCAATAGCATCAAGCAGATAGGCAATGAGTACTTGTAGAATAAAAGTTAATATAAAAATTGAAGTCAGCTCTATGCAACATTAATGTAAGAGATAGTAGTGCCATGTCTCTGTTCCAATTAGTTTTATTACTTAAGCATAGGAGTTCAGGTTCCAAGTTCCCAGGTCGGTGTTAATGTCACTGCTGAATTTACCTTGGAGAAGGCACCAAAGCTAACCACAGCAGAGACATTGTCACTCACAGCAGTGTTGTGATTAGCCAATTGTCTTTGGTCGTGTTATATATTGCCATCCTTCACACCGCAGTTGGTTCTTATCATGCGTCATGTCCATCCTTATTCACGGTTACCTGTTCTATGGGAATAAGGCTTTGAGAAATTCGGCCCAAATTAATCTAGAACAGTATTTCCTAGACAGGTATCTCAAAATGATCTGTTATTAGAGTGAGGCTGGGTCAACATAATATTGGGAAAAAAAATGGATTAGTTAAAAAATCAGTGGCTATTTTTAAAGTCCAGTGGTTTTTCTCCTTGGCAACTCAGGTTTCTGTGTTTTTGGTTGTAGATACTTGTCAGATGCAGTTGATACTGAGGCTGTAGCTACCAATGACAGAGAAGGATGCTTTCCCACCCAGAGTCAGATTTGTCAATGGATACCAGAAGCAGTCTGAAGGAAAAGTCTAACCAGAGGAGGACCCAAAAGGAGCCAGTCTTTCAAATCACTAGATCAGTAGAAGAAAGGGAGGAAGCAGGCCTATGTGCCAATAAGGTAATTTCAGCTTAATCCATAACACAGCTATTAGTGTAACCTCTACAACTACTGCAAGCAGTGTGGTATCCATTTCAGCAATGGAAACAATCCTTCTGGTTGAAAAGAATACAAGTCTCCAACTTGGCATGTCAGTTGACGCTACCATACTCTAGGCATAACATGTCTTGTTGGACTCCCTTCTCCAATCTCTCCCCCCTTAATATTGTCCTTTTATTGCCATCCAAACTTAGGCAGACTAGCTTATGTCCAAATCTATCCAAACTAGCTTATATCCTATAAAGCTATCTGAATATTAGACATAGGTCCCATCAGCACTCAGACTACCACAGGTCAAAATGGATGATGGCCAATGAAAACTCTGCTGTCACGAGGATCAGTATCAAATTAATTATGACCAAACTGGCTAATTCAGTGTGATTTGGTAGGTATGTCAACTCAATCTAAGATCAAAGCCAAAATCTTTTAAGGCTGAGTTTGATATTACTTTGAACAATTTATTGTAGATTTTTTTTAATTTAACACATCTAGATGGCTATGAAAGAGTCTGAAATCTTTCACTTTTGATAATACCCTCTAGCTTTTTTCATGCTCTCAAAATGAGGTAACTCAGGGAAACATACACACCTTATAGAGAGTTTCATCCCAGATAGATGTTCGGAAGCAAGAACATTCCAATGGGCGAGACAAACGCCTCAGATCTTCTTCTCGCTCTTTAAAAACCTGAATTAAAGGTTCCAACACTGATCAGCATTTAACAGCTCTCCTTCATTGCAAATTCTGAGATGTATTTCAGCATATTTGAAACAGGAGCATTTCCTCTTTCTTCAGAGGAATTTTTCAGTGTGTATATTACTTCACAAACTAGGATGGCAGAAATGATTTAAAGTCAGGTCTGAAAATGAACTTCAACAGCTACTAGAATTCTTCAGGCCTGTGCTGCTTGTGCAGAGTACTCACTGAGAGGACTATGTCGGAAAATAAAATTTGCCAAACAGTCTCAATAAAATGTATCTAACATTCCAAATCACCCAAGCTGGATCATTGTAAGATTGCTATACCCATATCAAGATTCTGTAAATCAAAATACGTTAACATTTATAGATCTCTTTCTCTCACACACACATATCTACCTACACTCATAAATTATTTCTGAATGGACTGTGTTTATTTGACTATACAGATATAACCCCCCCATGACACACAAATATCCATCCATCTTGTCTATGTATCTATGCCCACATACACATAGAAAAGTATCTATCTATACAAATATATACAGATATTTTCCATGACTGGTTGGGTTTGTAGTGAGTGCATGTACACACTATTGTGGTTAATTTTATGTATCAATTTGGCTAGGCCACAGTACCAGATGTTTGGTCAAACACCAGCTTAGATATTGGTGTGAAGGTAGTTTTTTAGATGAGATGACTATTTAAATAAGTAGAATTTGAGTAAAACAGACTCCCTTCCACAATGTGGGTGTGTTTATGCAATCAGTTAAAGTCCTTAAGACAAAAAGACCACCATCCCCCAGGAAGAGGGAATTCTGTCTCCTAATTTCCTTCCTACTTAAGCCACAACATCTACTCTTCTGGGTCTCTAGCTTATCAGCCCACCCTGCAGACTTCAGCTTGCCAGTTCCACAATTGTTTGAGTCAATTCTTTAAAATCAATCAATCTCTCATTCTCTCTCTTACACAAACACACAAACACACACACATACACACACCTTACTGGTTCTGTTTCTCTAGGGAACCCTAATACACACACATACATAGAGGAAAATATTTATCGTTTGAAATTGGTATTTAGGGAAACACTGTAGGCATTTTTATGTCAAAACTCTCAAGTCTGAATCTTTAATGATCTAGAGTATACTTAAGCTTAAGATCCCACAAAGAACATTAATCTATCTTTGGTGATATTTATATAAGCATTTAGAAAACAGTAAGTTGATCGTTAAAAAGTAGAAGTAATTAAAAAATACACAAGGAGTTCATTTGTTAGAAAAGCCTAGGTTTTTCTATTGCAAATTGGTCCAAGGAATGAAGTGATTTTTAAAGGAAACAAAACAGAAAACAAAACAACAGCAAGAATAACAATAACAAAGCCCTCACAACCTCAAGACCCAAGCTACATGTAGGATTTTCTGAACAGAAACAGAATTAGGGAAAGGGAGAAGGAATTAAAAAGATAAGATACAGTTTTTGGAGTTAAATAGGGAACCCTGTCAAGTGGTTTTTTTAAGTCTTTAAGCTAACCTAAAAACACCAAAAGATACCCAAACACTGGAACATTGGAGGCAATCCTGTGACTTGTTATGGAAAAAAAGTATTCCTGACTACAGCTATTAGCAAAAAAAACCTTTGGTTAAATAAAGGGTATCCTTAGACTCCTAGGCTCCAATCCAAAGAGGAACTGTATTCTTCCTTATCACCTACATATTCTAAAACTGCTTTCCTTAGCTTTACCCTTGGAAATAGAGGATTTTCTCATTTGGCTTAGACATTAGAATCCAACCTTCCTATTTTGTAATAAGCAAATTAAAGCTAGACTATATTTGTGACTTGCTAGTCCCAGAGTCTCATGGCTAGCTAGGAGTTTGCCCTTTCTACTGTGTTCTCTGGTTTAAATTTACATGTACTAACTCCTTCACTAGATAAGAGGAGAAACATAGAAAATAAAATCACTGATTCAAAAGGACAGATGTATTCCTATGCTTATTGCAGAATTATTTACATTAGCCAAAATCCAGAAGCAACCAAAGTGTCCATCAACAGATGAATGGATAAAGATGTGGTACATCTACACGATGGAAACTTCAGCCATAAAAAAGAATGAAATCCTGCCATGTGCAACAACATGGATGGAGCTGGAGAGTATTATGCTAAGCGAAATAACTCAGGCAAAGAAAGACAAATACCATATGATTTCACTTATATGTGGAATCTAAACAAAACAAAACAAAAATGAACAAAACAGAAACAGACCCATAGGCACTGAGAAGTGACTAGTGGTTACCATGGGAGAAGGGCTAGAGTGGGTGGATCAAATAGGTGAAGGGGCTAAGGAAACACAAAATTAGTCACAGGGATAAAAACAGAGCATAGAGAATACAGTCAATAGTTCTGTAACATCATTCTATGTTGACAGATAGTTAACCATACTGCTACATTTAATAATGTACATAACTGCTGAATCACTATGTTGTATACTTGAACCCAATATATTATTGTGCATCAACTATACTTCAATTAAAAAAAGCTAACAGAAATATACTGTACCAGTACGATTATGCAGGACTTGGCATTGTGCCTAACACAATGTGGTTGGCACCTGAATTGGTACAAACCTGTTTCCTAAGTCAACCTACTGACAGCTGTGACCTTTCCTCATCTCACCCCTAGTAGGTCTTATAGACTTGACTCTAAGTGCCTGCTCTGAAGGATGATAAAACAGGGGCAGCAAACATTTAAAAAATACATAAAAGCTACTTAGTGATATCACATAGTCCTATGTGATAGAATTTACCTAAATCTGAAAATTATTTGCTAAATGAATTATCTTTTCCTTAACATGGAAAATTTGTTTGAGTGCTTTTAAAAACAAATCATAGAACCCTATTTTGAAAGCTTATGTGGAGATTTTTTTCCCTGAAAACAGAATGGCACAAACTTACTTAGATCTCTACAAGAGACGTTTACAAAGCAGGTCAATCATTTTGTGTAGTATTCGTTCTGTTTCTTACCAGGTCCCGTTGATCCTCCTGTACCAGATCCATTTTGTGCACCAAACAAAAGATTTTGGCATCTGGAGAGTTCTGCAGAATGGCCTCTAGGCATGATTGGTAATAGTGCATGTCCTTTTCTAGTTCTCGGCTCTCCACATCAAAGACATAAATCAGTACCTCCACATTTCGGAAGATATTATCTCGTTGGCTAGTGAAATAATTTTCCATGAAGGTGTCCTGTCTAATAGGAAAAGAAATCTAGGTAGTAAGCAAGTCCTCAGTTTAGTCACTCCTACTTATTATCTATTTGTTTGGCTTAACCAATGTGAAAGATAATCTAAAGTTTCAAAATAAAGGACAAATAATAGCAAATCAGTTGGCCTCACCTTCTTTCTTCTTGAGCCACACCCTGCACCACCCTTTGTCCCTCTCCTTTTGCTCCAAATACACTTTGACCTTCCCTCAATTCTGGTGACCCAGGGTCTATCCACCTAAGGTCCTTTATACAAACTGTGCTATTCCCCTACCGCTACATCTACTTAACTCCTACTTGCTTCTCAGATTTCAGTTAAATCCATTACTTCCTCACAGAAACTCCCTGATTTCCCTTGACTTGAGCAAACCCAATCACCATAGGCCCTTATACCAATATATTACTCTTATTTTTAACACTTATCACAAGTATGCTATTACACATTTGTGTGAGTTTTTAATTACTAGCATTCACTTACCTATACAGCAAGTTCTATGAAGGCAAAGATCATGTCTATTACTGTTCACCATTATTTCTCAGCTTTTAGCAGAGAGCCTGCCATACAGTAGGTGCTAGATGAATATTTATTGAATGAATTAACTAGTCAGATACCCTAAATTATATGAAAATGACTCCAAGATATATTTTAGCAGAATGTTACTCTTTGCTTCTTAGACGATGTGCTACTTCCCAAGAAGTTCTCAATTACCAGCTGTCTAACAGAAACAATAGAGCTTTGTCATGAAAAAAAAAAATCATGAACCTCAGCGTCTAGTCCTATACTTTGCTACAAGTTAGCTGTGTGACCTTAGGAGAGTCATCTCACTTGATCTCAGCAGCCTTATCTGTGAAATTGATGATAACATCTTAGTGCCTAAAAGCAAGGGTATTGGTAATCTCTGCACACTGATTATAGAACTGGAGGAATGATTATGAAGGAAGGATTTATATGGAGGGAGCTGCTAGGGTGCTGAGTGATCCATCCGCTAGTAATAATGGGCTCATTTTCTTACAAAGTACTTGACAATTTCATTATTCTTTTAATAAATACTCTTTGAGCTACTCCATGGCTGAGCTAGGAACTGGGAAACACTGAGTCAACAATAATGTCTATTTATTTTGTGAGGTACATTGCCATGTATTTTTATATGTACTATCTTACATAATCATCATAAGGTGTCCTATGAGTTGGTACCATCCTTATCCGTATTTGTACACATGGAGAAACTATGGCTCAGAAAGTTTAAATGATCTACTCAATAGAACATACTGACAGAGATGAGATACAAACCCGAATCTAACTCCAGAGCCTAGGTTCCTAACCACTGCACTACATGCTGCTGCTTCAACTTAGAGATGCAAAGGGCCACAGGATAGGGAGCAATACCGGCACACAAACACAGTGAATGTGCATTTGTGATAGGATATTTGGGAAGTACCTTGGCAATGACAGGAAAACTGTCTCTTACTCTTCTAACAGTGGGTACTTGGCTGGAGGATATGTGCTCATGTCTGACCTACAGTGCTTAGATTGCCTGGAAATAATTATTGAAATAACAAAGAATGAGATGGTATGATGTGATAACTAAGTGCTCGGCACTGATGTTAGGCCACCTGAGACAGACACCTAATTTCTTCACTTGCAAAAATTGAAGAGTAATCTATCCTATACTTCAGATACAGCTTGTGTTAGTGCTGCTTAAATATGTTACATGCAGAGGGTATTTTCACATATTAAATTACATATAAGTCAGAGATCTTTATTTAATCAAGTGCTAATTCTGAAGTAATTTCTATCCAATCTATTACAAATGATAGTTATTCTAGCATTCTCGGAGTAGATTACACTAGACACCCTGATTACTGACACTGGCTTCAAAAGCAAGTAAGCAATTGGTACTTACCCACCACAGTCCCACAGGTTCAATACCAGGTTTCCCAGAAATCGAACATGAGAATGTTCTACATCAACTGTAAGACAAATATGACAAACCTAGTAATTTTAGCATGTGAGCAGGTATTCAAAATAAGCAAACTGCTAACCCATGGAATTTAGAAGGACCAAAGTGGAGTGAAATGCTCAAAGCCACAACAAGAAGGTGATTTTCAGCTAAGTAGTATAGTTTAGTGGCAGGGTGGGTACCTAAACTACCCTGAGCTACAAAACTGGCTCTCATATAAGTCATTTTACTTTTTAGTAGTTTAGTGCTTAAAGCAGAAACATCTCCAATTATAATACTAATGTTAAATTTTCAACATGTAAGACAGAGACATATACCATTAATAGCTCTTCCCTGATTCACCAACGTCCTCCACAAAAAAAATGAAAACATGACAAAAACCAAATACCAAACAAATATAACCAAACTCACTCCCTTTATTATTTCCTTATTTTGGTTAATGACCCTACCATTTTCCCATTATATGGAGGTGGGTGGGAGGGGGGTATTTTTGACTCCTCTGTCAACATTCAATTCATTGCTATTCCTTAGTAATCTTTCAATTCCACTCCTGGTTTTACAACCTGCCAATAACATTAAGGAGGGGCCTTACCTTCTCAAGCCTATACAACTACAAATGGCTCCAAAATTACCTCCCACCAGGAAGCCTTACCCACTTTACTTCATCCTATAGGCTACTGGCAGGTTCATCTTCTTAACAATACTTTGAACATGTCACTCCCCATTCAAAAAACTTTCAATGGCTTCTCCCTGCCTATGGGGCAGGGGGTGGGGGTGCATTCAAGGTCCTTCAGAATTTGGCTTCCAATCTACCTTTATATTCCCCAAAGATTCACAATAAAGCCTTTTGCTCCAGTCCAATTTGGTTTATTCAGAGTCCTCCCAAACCCACTACCTCCCCAACTTGCAATATAACTTTACTTACATCAGGGGTCGCAAACTTGCTAATAAGGGCCAGGCCAGTAAACATACGAGGGCAAATTTTATCATGTATGGAAAATACACATCCACCCAAGGGTACAATGGAGTGGGTGGCAGTTACTCAGCACTAGCTCATTTTGCATGCAGAAATGTGGGCTCAGGATTACCAGATCTTTTTTTTTCAATAGCAGTGGAAAATACCGATTTTCATGGAAACTTTTACATATTGATAACTAATTCCAATTTTTCTAAAACATTTCACAGGCTAAACAAAACACATCAACAGGCCTTATCCAGCATACAGGCTGCCTGTTTGCGACCTCTGCCTTACACTCCCCTCCCCACCCTATACTTTGCCTTCTCCGTCCATCAGCCCAGAAAGTCCTCCCCACTTTTGTTTCAAAGTAAGATTCATCTTTTAAGACCCACTTAAATCCCACCTCCTCTCAAAGCCCTACCTGGCCACCCCCACTTACCATCAACACTCTGAATACATTCAAACATTTATTAAGCATCTACTCTCTGCCAGGCACTAAAAATCACAAGGAATAATGAAAATTTATTGGTTCTAAAATTTCTCAAAGTCTAGCAATTACCATCTTTACAATTTATTTGACAGTCAATCAATCACACAGTGGTGCTTCTTCTATGACTATCTTGAAGCTGTTGCTTAAATTGACCGCTATCTAATTTTGTGCAATTTTATCCTCTCATAAACAGCAAAGCATTATTTAAAAAGAAACATGGGCATCGGAGGCAAACAGTTCTTAGTTCAAATACCAGCTCTACCTCTCTGTGTGACCTTGTGAAAGTCACTTAACCTCTGAGTATTAAGTCTCTTCTCTTAAAAAAGTTGGGAGGCATACTACTGACCTCACAGAATTACTGTGAGGATTACAAGTTATCATAAAGTGCCTGGCACATAGTAGGTGCTCAAACTACTTCCCTTCTTCCCCTTACTTCCCCCTCCTTTGAAAAGGAATCATATCTTACATGTCTTTGTATTTCCAACAGAGTCTACGAGAGAGTAGGTGCTCAAACTGCTATTAATTTGAAGACTATGTAAACGGTCTAGTACTAAAAAAAAAAAATGGAAAGAAGTGCTACTGAGAAAGGGAAAGACAATAACAAAAAGAAGTGACAGGATTCAGTGACTGTTTAGATATGGAGCACATGGGACAGAAATCTGGTTTCTACTCACATATCATAGAAATTGTTCTCATCAAGTGACCAATGGCCCCATTACCAAATCCAGTGGACTTTTTAGTCCTTGTCTTACTTTCTGTAGCAGGACACTGTTGACTACTCTCTTTTCAAAAAATTCTCTTCTCTTGGCCTCTGATCTCATACCCACGACCTCTCTGGCACATCCTCCTTCACAGGTGCCTGTTCTTCTTTCTGTCCCTTAAATGTTGGGAGTTCTTCAAGATTCTGTCCTTGGCACCTACTCTTCTATCAATTCTTCCGTCAGGCAAGCTAATCTATTTTTTTACCATTTGGATACTGATAACTCATAAATGTGTATCTTGTAGACATCTCTCCTCCCTTTCTGAAACATATATTAGACATCTTACTTGAATAATCCACAAATATCCCAAACTCAATATATCCAAATATAACTCATCATCTCCCTATTCTTCCCACAAAATCTATTCCTCTTTCAGGCTTCTCCACCTCAGTGAATTTAACCAGTTGCCTAAGTTAAAACCTTAATTTCATCCTTGAGTCTACTCTTTCCCCCACCATTCCTCATAAATCTATCAGTAAGTTCTATTAACTCTACCTCTTAAATATATCCCAAATCCATTTGCTTCTATATCTACTACCATCACCCTAAACCAAGTCAATCCCTCATCATCTCTTACTTGGTTTATTCAAATAGTTCCCTAATTTGTCAACCTGTTTTTACCCTTGCCTCCTTTCAATCTATCTTCATATTACAGATATATCTCCAAAATGCAGATTTTTATTCCACTCTTCTTTAAAAAGAAAAAAAAACATGTTTCTGCATATGTATGATTTTATACACCCATAAAAAAATGCCAGAAGGATAACCTCAAACTACTAATGGTGGTTGTGCCCTGGGAAGAAGGCCAGAGAATGAGGGAAGGAGTAGACTTTGTATACTTTTGTAATGTTTGAATTTTTCACAAATATTACTTTTGTCATTAAAATTGAAAATTAAAAATAAAATCTGGTCATGTTACTTTTCTGTTTAAAACTCTCTATGTGCCCTCTGCCCAGTTCAAGCTACCTCACTTGGCTTATAAGGCACTTACATCATTAACCCCCTTTTTACCTCCCCCCTTTAGCCTCTTGTCTCCCATATGGCAATCTGGCTTTCCTAGTTTTCCTGTCCTGGTATCATAAAAGCAACTGAAAACAACCAAGAACAGAGCTTTAGGAAATCACACACACTTAAGGGGCAGAAAGAAGAAAATGTTCTTTTTTTTTATGGCAGGGGAGGGATGGTTAAAAGATAAAGGAAGAAAACCAGGGAAATAAAGCATTAAATAAAAGCCAAGGGAACAGGGAATTTTGAGAAGTTAGGAAATCTTCGAGGTGTCAACAGTGTTTGAGACTAAAATATTTTATAATCATACTTTTATTGACAAGTTTACTATTCCAACAAATACATTTTAACAGTCCCCGAATTATATCACCATTCTGTATCCTTACTTCAAATTTCAAAACCCAGTAGTCTCTAAGTTTAACAAAATGAAACAACTTTTTTCAGCAATGACAAACTAGAATAACACTAACACAGTAAAGTTATGTAACATTTTAGAAGTAATCTTTTACTACCTTTAAAGAAAACCAGCAACTGCATAAAAAGGAATAGCAAGTAAAAATTAATGTACTATATGTATTTTTAATTAGCTTATGTTTAGCAGTAGAACCCAGACCGTTTTTCAGCAATGACAAAACTAGCTAATGATAGACTAAAAGCACTAAGGTCCATATAATATTTTAAATTATACTTTTACTACCTTTAAGGAAATACAATAATTGCTAACAAAGCATTATCAATAAAGGTCTCACTTGAGATACCCTTAAGGGCAAGAGCCCTGTCCCATTCACAGTGCCTGGTACAAGCAAGTTCCAGAAAAGCACTTGTTGAATAAATGGCCTTCTTTAATATATAAGGGTTCATATAATTTGCAACATTCTGTTTGTAACTTTTTAATGATGCTGCTAGATTATTTCAAAACTATTTCAAATAGCTTAAATAGTTCTAAAATTTGGATTGCAAGACTATTCAGTAGACTTAGGGTCTGCTGATTAGCTGAAAACAAAGAAAAATTAACTGGACTAGAAAAAAGGTGCTTCAATAAAATGTGTGGAATTAAAATACAAAGAAAAAGAACTCTGCCAGGAATTGTGGTTGTAGCATACTGAATAGAGCAGGAGCACAGATTGACATTCCAGCTCTAATCTTTACTAGTTGAGTAAGCTTAACTTCCAGGTCTTACTTACTTTAGGTATTAAAATGAACTTGATATGAAGACCAAAGTAAATAAAATAGCATACAATAAACATTAGCTTCCTCGAATCTATTGAAACTATATGATTATTAGGTCCAGATATTAACTTGGGAGAATAGAAAAAAACACTAAAATCTAGCAAATCAAGAGAAGCAGAAGTTTGGACAAAATCTAAAATCTAGCAAATCAAGAAGGGAGTTTCTTGATAGGTCACAGGATCCTATCCTAACCAAAAATCAGGATGAATGACTTAAATGAAAACTAAGTAATATGCTTATCAAATTGTACAAACTATACAAAGTTAGGAAGGACAGCTAACATATCAGGTGAGTAATAATTAGCTAAAATGAAAATAGCATCCAACCTCTTTCCTACAGATAAAGAAACTGAGACCCAGTAAGCGAGTGACTTGTCCTGGACTTCAGTTAACAAACAGTAGGTACAGGAACATATTATGGGCTAAAACAAACAAAACTGAATAATTTAATAGAGATATGCATTTAATCTTAGGTTCAAAATATTAACTGCACAAGAATCAGAAGGAAGATACCTGTTTTAATAATGACGTATGTGAAAAGAAATTTTTTTTCAGTACGACTCAGTATAATGGCTGCTGTACAAAAGGAGAGTAGGAGCTAGGCTGTGCTAAGAGCAGGTAATGCCCAGAATAAAAGAGATAATAATCCTACTCTGCCCTCATCAGACTATATCTGCATTCAAGTTTCAGCACTTTAAGAAAGATGTAAACACATTCAAACAAGTTCTTAAAAAATGCTTCAAGATGATGTAAAATGAGGAATAAATGGAGAAGCTGGTGATGTTTAACTTAAGGAAAATAAGATTTGGGATGCAAGGGACAGCTAAGATAGACTGAGACATTAATCATGCTTAAATTATGCTCAAGAGAAAAGAAAGGGGACCAGCTAAAAGAAATAAAGGGAAACAGATTCTGGGCTCTCACTAAGAAATAGTTGTCTAGCCATTAAAGCTGCCCAATTATGAGAATATATAATACACTCTAAGCACTTTAAGAACAGAAATGAGGTTTCCTTCTCCTTTGTATCCTAGACTCTAGAATATAAGGTGTTTTAAGAGTGTCTGTGTTCTTGAAATCAGAGTGAAACACCTTATGAAGTAGTGGATGACTTGTCCCTAAGTGTTCAAGATGCTAGAAATCCAGATCAGGAATCTTGGAAAGCCAGGTAGGGCAATGCTTTTGTTACCTAGAGGCCAATGAGTAAGGCAGAAACCAAAACTGCTTGGATACTGCCAAATAAAATGGCATTACAGCCTACAGCCAAAAATGGTCTCATAGGAGCATAGATCCACTGAACTGGCAGCCATGGCAGCCCAGATAGCATATACTAAGAGGCCAGATTTAACATTCAAACCATAAAAGGCAATGAAACATCTGTCAGGTCAGAGCTGGAACTGTTGAGAACACCTGTGTGTATCCAGAAAGAAAAACGTCAGAGGACAGATCAGGTTAACCTCCCTCCCATAGCCCCCTACCTACAGCAATTTATCTTTTAATGAAGACTAATGCTTTAAAAAAATCTTTTTTTTAGTGCTTTAGAAAAATCCTAGGAGTTTTTATTACTATGCTTATTAAATACCTATCAGTTAATTGTCCTAGTTAAAAACAAACACGGTCCCAAAATAACGAACAAGCAAAAGAGTCCCTATGCTTGTTTAAGAAAAAGCAGGATGATAAAGAAGTTGGACAAGGGCATCCCACTTGGTAAGCAATCTAGAGAGCAAAGAACCTTCCCAAGAGAACAAGCAGTAGTAACCAGAATTAGGCTATACCCCTCTGAGAAGGAATGAAAAAAAGGGGTAACATGCTCCAAAACAAATTTCTCAACCTTTGCATCCCCAAGTTACTGCAACCAGGTGTGTTATGCAGATTATTAGTAGTTAAGATCACCTGATTTTATAATAGGATAAAACATCTTACTTGTTGCACCAAGGCGACGTGTGTCTCTGGCAATATAATTTGCAAAGATAATAGACCTCATGCTGGTCTTACCAGACCCACTTTTACCCATCAGCAGCACCTAAGAACAAAGTGGGAAAACAGAAAGTAAGTAAGTTAGCAATCTAGAGCAAATCAAGTCTAAAGGGATCTATCTCTCTCCTGTACTTCATGTTTTACTTAAGTGACAGTACCAACAACCTGGTGCAGATACTTGTAACTAACTAGTACTCTAACCAATGGTGAATGCAGATACCTGGAATTTGAGGGTCCAAGCACTTATTGTACCATGGATCATACATCTTCTTGGTAATATAACTGCAGTGAATTATGCTATTAATACACACTATCATATATTCAGAGAAATACCAACCTGAAAGGAAACTGAATCCTGACTTCTCATAATATGTTTTATGGACTGAACTATGTGGCAGGGGAATTCATCATAACTGAAAGGTCTTTCTGCTGCTCAAAGTCAACCTTTCCACCCTCTATAACCTTGATCTCATCCCTTCCATTTACCTCCATAATTTTGTTCCATTAATTACTCTGTATCTTTTTCTTTTCAAAAGCGTCCCAGAGCCTACGGGATCAACTCCTTAAACTACATATAAGACCCTCCTTGATCTGGCTTATTTACTCCTCTTCCCTCTTCTTCTGACCCTCCTGGGCTGGAACTTTTAAAGAGTGCAGTTATACTGAACTGAGCAGTTTGTAATCACTTTGATTATTCCCAGATGTCCAGGGAGCCCTGCTCTCTTTCTTTCATGCTGTACTCTCTGCCAGGAACTTTCTATTCCCTTTTCTTCCTTCAGCTAAGCTCTACTCAGCCTTCAATACTTGGTTCAGTAATCATCAATTCAAGAAGCTTGTCTGACCCCAGTTCCCTAGGTTGGCTTAGATGTGTCTCACTTCTCTCCTCCCATAGCACTCTTAAGCACCACGAAGACCATAATGCATTGCAGTTATCCTTTATTTTTTTGGTCTCTCACAAGACTTTGATCCTGAATGACAGGGAGAACCCCTTCTGTATATCCAGTTCCTAATATATGACAGATGTTATATGTCAAGTTTTGTTTTTATTCTTAATCATGTGGAAAATTTTGGTATTTTTAACCATCCGTGTTGATAGCAACTTCAGACAGGCTCATCAAGAACATTCCCTTAGTAAACTGAAATTATATAATTGAACTACATGAAGTTAAAGCTAACTACACTGCATTTTTGTTTTTTAATTTAAGAAATCTTACCTCAATTGCTTATGAAAGACTTAGCAAGCTGTTAGATCCTAATCTAAGTGCTCTACATACATTTGCTCATTTAAACTTCGTAACTAATCTATGTGACAGATAATATCATCATTACCATTTTACAAATGAACTGAAAGCCCAAAAGGTTCAAAATTTGCTCCACAGCTGTGGTTACTGATTCAGACAAAACCCCAAGGTGGGGCACAGTTCTGTAAGAGCACAAGGGAAGGACTTTGCAATTTCATTCAGAGAATTCATAAGACCTTATATGGTAACATTTGAGTTGAGGTCGACATAAATGTACAGGCAGAGGCCTGTGTAGTGTGGGTGTACGGCTCGCACAAAATGCAAATTAATTTGTATATTTGGAGAAAACCAGATTCTGTATGGCTATGATAAGAGTACACAGGCATGGCTTTATATGGTTTAGTGAGGAATAGATTTTCAAAGGGCATTGCAATGAAGTCATTTGGATTTGATTCTATGGATTTGGGAAGTTACAAAAAGTTCTTAAGTATGAGAATGACACAATTAGATCTATGTATTAGAAAAATTAAATCTGATATCAAAGAAGGGGACAAGAGTCAAGGAGAACACATAGAAGGTTCCTGCAACAGTCCAGGAAAGATGGTATATATACACCTACACATATATTTCTTGAATAGTTAACTTCTTACGTTTACCTTCATGTTTCCAATGTACCTAACACGTCTTACCTTTTTCTTCATGGCTGTATTTGGTAGCACCCACCTGCAGATATTAATCAAAAGATAGAGCTTCCATTATCCAATTGCCTTAGAAATTGGAATTAAAGAAATACAAATAAATATGGAAGTACAAAAGAGCAAGTTCAGCACAACAACCAAGTACAGCTGTGTGTGGGACCCCAACTGAGTAGAGGCCCTCATTGCCCAAAATTGTAAAACTGGATTTACGGCCTCTATCCCCTAATTACATGCTCAGGAGATAGACTATAGGAAGATTTATTTAGGAATATAAATGAGCCATTCAAATTAAAGATTCAATTGTTCATCATCTTATAAATGTATCAAAGCAACATACACCAAGTGCTTTAATAAATCAAACAATATTGCCATATTTGAGTATCTTCTATTTTTTAAAGCCAGGTTCCTACTTTTAAAATCTGGACGTAGCTTTAGTCTTTCAGCTGTCCTTCCAAGTCGTATTTCACTCATTACAGGCACAAAATATGTAAAACCCAAGTCTCAAATTCAGGTACAAATTGACATAGAAAACACTCTCATGCCACTGATCTTTGCCAAGAAATGCCAACCCTCTTTCAAGTCTTCTCCTTAACGTGATGTCAGATCTCCTTTATTGATAATTCAAAGCAACTCAGAACTGCCTCTTCAATTAGAACACCCCTCCCCAGAACTGGTTATTAAGCGCGGCGCAAGGGTTGTTTCTAGGCAGTTAGCATAACCAGTGTCACCAAAAGCATACCGATCAACCTCACTAGTAAACTGAAGCAGTTTATCAAGGGTGGCACGTTCTAAATCACAATACTTTCTTCCGTTACAAACGCCCCCATCCCCCGCTTCCAGATTTGAAATATCTTTCACCCACCCTAGCGATCCTTCCGAGTCCCCTATGGGAGGATCCAGTCTCGGCCCCAGATTCTCTTTTTCCATCTTTTTCTCAAAGTCAGATTCTTCCATCGTGCAACAAGTCCTTCCCAGTACCTTCTAAACCGCAGCTCTCTTCACCCCCACCCGGCTTTTTTTTGCCTTCTTGAACCCCTCAGCCTCCTATTCTCATCGCATGAGGCCCTTAGGCCTGCTCTATTCTCGCCTCCGCCTTTATCCACTGGGGGGCTGCTTTCCCCACGGTTACCTTTACCGCCTCGAACTTGGCTTCAAGGCACCGCCGAGCTGGCCAGCTCAAAGGCTAGTGATTCGGTGGTACGCAGCAAGAGATGGAGGATGAGAGGGAAAGAGGAGTGGGGATTCGTCTCGAGTTTGGGCCTCAGGCCACAAGGTCTCGAAACCCAAAGGTGATTTCACCCGCAGGGGTGGGGATGGCGGAGATGGTAGAAAAAGCAAACCCTCGCCGTAAGCACTAAGTGGTGAACGCCTCAGTCATCTATTTGTTTCCGAGCCTGGTCGCCCACGAGAGTCAGCCGGCGGCAGTAACGGCCTAACCGCCCACCCTTCAGGCGACCAGGTACCTCAAAGAAGGAACCCGGCTGTAGGATCACGTGGGCACCTGCCGTAAACCAAGAGCCTGTCACGTGACTGCCGCTACCCGAAGGTCGTGTGGACTGGGAAGAATACCATAGAGACTGTGCGGAGGAAGACAGAGTGCCGCCTGTCGCCGTCACGTGCCCCCTGGTTTCACTGGCCGCTGGCCTGGTGGGGCGCTGCCAGCCTCCCCGCCCTTCTGTAGTGAGCTTCCTCCTGCCCCTGGCGCCTACCCGCCCCGTCACCCAGTTCCTCGGCCCCTTTCCGGGCCCCACCTACCTTCTGCGGAGAATTAAAGGAGACGGTTGCAATTTCAGTCCCTCAAAGCTAACCTCTGTTTTTTCTTTTTTTACTGCTATTTCACCCTTACCGTTTTTCGGGTGGGGAAGGCTGAGCGATTGTCTTTCTCTTCCTGTTTTGTTATTAGTTCCTGTAACCGAGTTTGTAATTTAATGAGTAGTACATCCAAAGTGATTACAATTACGTGTTTCACTTAGTAAGCAAGCGCGCAATAAAAGTTATTGCTTGGGACCAGGGACTCGTCGGGGATTTTTAGGACACACATCTCCCCACTTGTTTAAAACTGGAGGTAAGGGTCATAAATTCTCATACACCATAGTAAGAAGTCAAGAGCTAAAAATCTAGACTTGGGAACTGAAAGATTACTGGTAGTATTACATGCTACGTATATTTACATATGGAGACCACCATGAAAAACGGCCGAAAGAATGAGTTGCTTCTGAAGAGGGGTAGGAGCTAGGAAGTGAGGGGACTGTTGCTTTTCATCTTAAGCCCTTTTGTACTGTACACACACGCCACGTGTATATTACTTGATAAGAAAAAAAAGGAAGGAAAGAAGGACCAGAGGAAGTAAGTAAGCATGGAAGGTACGAAGGAAGGAACGAGGGGAAAGGAAGGGAAACTAGACAGAAACCGAGTGCTGTTTGTTCCCAGCCTTCCCCAATTGCGATCCTATACGATCCCTTCTCACCACAGCGCTTGTGCCTCAAAACAGATTTATTCTATTCTGATCACAGTTTACTCAATCCTATCACTCGCTAATCCCCTCCTTCCCTCCCACCAGCTTCAGTCAAACCAGCTGCTGTTTTAGTTTTCCCTGTGTGGGGAAAGCACATGGGTCCCTGTCTTGCCAATGGGTTTCAGCCCCGGGCAAGTTCGCTATGGATTCAATGTGACCAAAGAAATTGATAGCAAAACTGTTCTTGGGGTGAAAGGGTTATACCCAACTTTATTTCCAGGTGGCAGGTCAGTCACTAAAATCCCGTTCACTCAGAGCAAGTCTGTATGCAGCAAGCTGGTCTCTGCCTCTGGACTCCTCTATCTGCACATTTGTCCTGCACAGCCGTCCTCTGGGCCTCTCTGCACAGTCCTCCACCTTGGCGCTGCCACCACTCCAGCCTCTGCTCTGCTCTCCTGCAGCCTTACAGCCATACCAGTGTCGCGCCCAGAGTACTGGGCGGAGCTCTTTATATAGAGTCAACAGCCATGTATTGCCCACAGGTGTGCAGAGAGCTAATCAACCAGGGCCCGGTGAGAATCCTGGCCACAAGAACTCTCATTTTATCCACAGCCCCAAACCAGGGAGTCACTTTAGATCCATTGTTCTCCAAACAGACAAGGAGATTAAGCCTTGATTAGTGTCAAAGATAAACACAGTCTGAGTTAAAGCAGTCAAAACAGACTTTATTCAGTAACTACTGACTGTAGGGGGGAAAACTGAGCTCCATTCCAATTTCTTCAGACGTAATTGGGCATTATAAAGAGAAAATGAGGGAGAAGGAAAACTAGGGCTCACAGAAGTGAAAAATTATAAAAGGTTGGTCAGTGTAAATGCAATTAAGCTGTGTCGGCTAGCTGGCAGTTACCAAAGTTAGGAATCTATGTTCCTGCAAAGACTGGGAGACAGAGGCCCTGCCCTTCCTGATGGTGACATTTCAAAGGAATGGCTCTCAGGTCCTTGAGAAGGATACTTCTGAGTAGTAAGAGATACATATTCACACTTGTAAGCACTTTTTGGTAAATGCTGTGAGAAAAGTAGATCCTATTGCTGCTGGTTTTGTTCCAGATTGTTATGATATCTGTCCTCAATTATTGCAATAGCATCCTAAGTGATTTTCCTACACTGGCAGCTCCAAAGGAGTTGGTAGTGGGTGGAATAATCTTCATCAGTCATCTCACCACAAAGAAAAAGCATTCAATGTAGTAATATGTGGTTGTTATGTAAAGGCAGCTTTGAAACATACCCTCCAACCCCCATCAAATTGTTCCCTTAAACCAATTTTTAATAGAAATTCACTGTCTCCTTGTTGCTGGTCACCCTTTTCCCCTCCTCCAAACCATCACATTTCTCTACCCACTCTCACTACCTCCCTCAAGGTCCATGAGAACAGATGAAGAAGGGGAGCAGAATGGATGAAGAAGAAAAAGGGAAGAAGTGGGAGATGAGAAGAGGGAAGGGAGAAAGGAGAAAGGACAAAAGAAAAGAGGAGGAATAGGCTAGGAGGATGGGAGTAGACGAAAGGGATTTGAGAAAGATTGAGGAAGTAAACTAAAGAGCTGATTCCAAAGAATGATGAATAAGAATATTAGGGTGGAGTTGTTTATTTTCCTCAGTTCTTGTCCCTGCCACAACAAAGAACTGAAGGGCAGAGATGCAGTAGTGAAACAGAGTAAAAGTTTTTTTAGTTAGGCACTTAAAGAGAGAAAAAGTGTGGATGACCTCAGAGAGGAAAGGCACCCTTTTAAGTTTTATTTAAAGAGAGAGAATGTGCAGGCTACCTTAGAGAGAGATGCGCCCTGAAAGGTTGAGAAAAAGTTTTATTTAGGCAAAAAGGTGCACAATCGGAGAAAGGGGAGTGTGGGCTACCTCAGAGAAGAGGTGTGCTGAAAGATTGGGGGTTCCCCCTTTTAAGGATTTTTCAGGGATGTGACAAAGGGCTAGGGGTGTGGACTTGTCAAGTGGTCTTAAGATGTTTATATCTGATGAGAGGCATTACATCTCTTCTCTTCTATTATCAGTCCTCTAGGTAACTGAAAAATTGACTAAGCAAGAAATTTACTGATCCAGTTCCTCCCCAGGATAGCAGCTTCCCACTGGGAGCATATCAATCAAGACCACCTGCCTGCCCCTAAGGTGGGGTGACTTATTGTCTGTTCGCTAAAGAATATATTAAGAATCTTACTTCTTAACTTCCTGGGTTTTAAAATGCAACCTTAGCTTTAAGATAGAATCTTTCCTCTTTTTGCTATGCTGTTTATATCTGGGCTTGTTTGCTAAATTAATCATGATGCTTGTCTCCTACCCAGGTTGCAGATTACTTGATTAGGAGCTGGAGGAGGAAAAAACAGCACATAGGTTAAGTTAAAGGATAAGCTGAGCCTTTTAGCAAGCTAAAGTAAATCTTAAATGGCATGATCTAATTGATAAAATGAAGACATGGACTGTGCTCAGGTACTTTTCTTTATCTGGGGAATATTTGGACATTCCAAGTTACTCCTGGTCTTTGGAGCTTCAACTGATTAACTCATTAACTCTGTGAGTCTTTTCTGGCTCTAGTTTTATCTGGTTATCTCTTTGAGTCCCTTTCAGTGGGCTTTACTGGATTCTCTCTCCACCCGCTCATACCTATTTTCCTGCCTAACAAGACTGTTGGTACAATGCATTCCTATATGATCTAGAGTTTGAAATTCTGGTTTCCACCCAGGTATTCTGAACCGATTAATTTTACATTTTCATTAAAGAATCACATAGGTCAAGGTTTCTTTTTGTTTTTATCAAATTAATGTCTAAAGTTTTTATTATAGATTCTTTCCAAGAAGTGCTGATTAAGCTCTCAGAGTCATGCATTCATTCAATGAGTATTTATTGAACATCTTTCAGTGCCAGGAATTATGTTAGACACTGTAGATAGAAATATCCCTCTATTTTAAGTCCTATTGCCTGTCAGAGGCTTCTAACACCTTAGTTCCACTATATTTGTTAGGCAGAAAGACAGAAATGAGCGGGATGAAAAGGAGAGAGGGCTGCCCCCCCAAAAAATGACCCATGAAGTTGATCAGATAGAGGCAGAGAGCCAGAAATGACTCCGAGAGTTAATCAGCTGAAGCCACCAGGTCCAAGAGTGATTCAGGAAATGTCCAGGGTCTCCCCAACATAAGAAACATCAGAAGCACAGGCATGGCACAGCCCATGTCCTTATTTCACCATCAGAAAAAGCCTAGAGAGCTAAGGGGACCTTATCAATCAAGGACCTCCCTGCTCTGCCAAAACCACATAAAAGAAGCCTCAGAATGAGCATCCGGGCCTGTCTCACCTTAGGCAGGCCCACTCTGTTACTCTATGCAGAGTGCATTAAAACTTAATTTGCTTTTTTGACTTTGGTTTCTCATCTCACTATATCTTACTTCCCTGAGACACTGAGCCAAGTTCCTTCCATCCTAACATATTCATACATATATTAACACATGCATACAAACACATAAGCATTTTGTCTGTCCAGATCCCACCCCATATTTTTTCCAATTATCCATCTCAGCAAGAAAAAGTCATAGACCCTAAGATAAAAAAAAGATATGTTTGCTTTTATTCCCTATATTCATTCTTGTCACCTTTTTCCTCAATCACACCCATAGGTCTCCAATTACTAAACCCTTGCTTGTAACTTTACTGCCATTCTCCTCCATCCTTCCCTTCTTCCTCTGTTCCCATTAACTCACTGCTACTTCCCAGAGACCCATGAACTTATTCCTACATCCTGCTGGCAGCTCTTCCCTCCACATTCACACCCCTGTCCTTGAAATATCAGGAAATAATCTTCCACTTAACTAGACTTAAGGATTTGATTACCACAACTCTAATGGAGGGACTTCTGGTTTGCTGCTGTGGGAAAAATGGAATTTTTTATGGCCAGGATTCTCACTTCACCTGATTCTAATATCACCCATTGTACACACGTTTAGCCTGTTTTCATACCCCTGGGCAGAAGACTATTTATGGTTGTACTGCTTTAAGAGGAGCTGCCCTGAATGAGCTGTCAGTCAAGGAAGTACCTGCCAAGGGGAAGGGTGGAGAGAAAACACACAAGCACTTGGATGTAATTGGGTGCTGAAGCCACCAGTCACCATAGAGACTGTCTCACACAGTTTTGCTGGAAGGGGAAGCAGAATGCTTAGGGAGCCTGGATAGAGGGAACCAGGAGCGAGTGGGAACTGGCAAAGGGAAACCATGAGCCTGGTGCTGGGGAGCAGGAGGTAACACTCAAGCTGCATGAGGCTGAAGCTGTACCAAAGACTGATACCTGACAGACGGTAGTCTAGTGCTTGACCTACTGCTATGAGACTGAAACTTGGTAAGAGCCCCTTTTAACCCCTAACACTCCATTGTCATTATTTGGTCTCATCAAATTCATAATGAACTTGCCTGGAATGGGGAACCCCCTCCTCCCAGAGCAACATCTGCCTTGCATGTAAGATGCTTAGAAGCTGCCACTCCAAATTAAAACAAGTAAAAGGCTGCGCAAACTGAAAAATCAACAGGTCTTCTTAGATTCATCAGAGAAATGAAGTCAAAGGGCAAACTGCTAACCCTAAAATTAGAGAGACAGACAGATGGATATGGAGAATGGTGACTCTCCAGAGCAGAAACCTATGCACAGAAACCTTTGCGGGAACCACTGCTGGAGTAGGAAAACCTCAAATGTACTTGACAATTTGCTGAAGGCTCAATGTGGACAAGTATGAGAGTTAAAAACTCCATGGAAGTCCAGTCATAGAGAGACCTCCACACTTCTGTGAGTTTTACCTCTAGGAACTCTACTGGGTCAACTCAGTGTATAGCAGAGAAAAAGCCACTTGAATTACCCATGAAATCATATAGTGTTATTTCGAAGTGGACTTGTATTAGTTGTAAATGCATATTGCAAACTCTAGGGCAACCGGTAAAATAAATTTTAAAAGAAGTAAAAATATGGAAAGAAAGGAAAGAAAATGGAATGAATTAATACTACAAATGGCAGAAAGAGACTGGGAGACAAAAACAGGAAAAAAGATCAAAGGCAATAAATAGAAAACAGTAAAAAGTATGGTGAATCTTAATCCAACCATATCAATAATCACTTTAAATGTCAATAGTATAAATAAACCAGTGAGAAGATAAAGATTTTCAGAGTGGATCAAAAGACAAGATCCATCTACATGTTGTAGAGGGGGAAAAACTTTTCTTGGTATGAAAATTAAACTGACAAAAAAATAACAGGATAAAAAGCATGCGAATGTATTTAATAAAAGCTTTATGTAACATGGGACTTAATAAGGAAATGAAGACCCTAAGAAACAGTTAGACCTGTCTTTTTTATGGAACATTTGATAAAAAGTGGACGATCATGTAGAAATATGATAGGTTAAGGAGTATAAAGTACATGTAGTGAAGTGAGGAAACCTTAGTGAGGCCCTTTGGTTAGGAATCTTCTTGTCATCCTTTTGACTTCTGAGATAAGGATGCTCTTCCTGCAAGGTATAGAGAGGGCAACTTTCACATGAGGTTTTATGACCTGTCTACAGAAGAAGGCTGTGGGAAGAAGATCACAGTGACCTTCTCCTTCTATTTTTTTCTCAAATTAAAATTTTCAATATGTCAATATGTCACACTTTTGGGTAGTGTGTCCTGAACCCCATCATTGTTTATAAGACACACCCTTTATTATTTTTATTATTTTTATTTATTTTTTATTTTGGTATCATTAATGTCCAATTACATGAGCAACATTATGGTTATTAGACTCCACCCATTATCAAGTCCTCACCACATACCCCATTACAGTCACTTTCCATCAGTGTTGTAAGATGCTATAGAATCACTATTTGTCTTCTCTGTGTTGTACTGCTTTCCCCGTGCCCCCACCCCCACATTATGTGTGCTAATCATAATGCCCCTTTTTCCGCCTTATCCCACCGTTCCCACCCATCCTCCCCAGTCCCTTTCCCTTTGGTAACTGCTAGTCCATTCTTGGGTTCTGTGAGTCTCCTGCTGTTTTGTTCCTTCAGTTTTTTCTTTGTTCTTATACTCCACAGATGACTGAAATCATTTGATACTTGTCTTTCTTTGCCTGGCTTATTTTACTGAGCACAATCCCCTCTAGCTCCATCCGTGTTGCTGCAAATGGTAGGATTTGTTTTCTTCTTATGGCTGAATAATATTCCATTGTGTATATGTACCACATCTTCTTTATCCATTCATCTACTGATGGACACTTAGGTTGCTTCCATTTCTTGGCTATTGTAAATACTGCTGCAATAAACATAGAGGTGCATATGTCTTTTTCAAACTGGGCTGCTGCATTCTTAAGGTAAACTCCTAGGAGTGGAATTACTGGGTAAAATGGTATTTCAATTTTTAGTTTTTTGAGGAACCTCCATACTACTTTCCACAATGGATGAACTAATTTACATTCCCACCAGCAGTGTAGGAGGGTTCCCCTTTCTCCACATCCTCACCAACATTTATTCTTTGTCTTTTGGATGGTGGCCATCCTAACTGGTGTGAGGTGATATCTCATTGTGGTTTTAATTTGCATTTCTCTGATGATTAGCGATGTGGAGCAACTTTTCAGGTGTCAGTTGGCCATCTGAATTTCTTCTTTGGAGAAGTGTCTGTTCAGATCCTCTGCCCACTTTTTAATTGGATTATTTGCTTATTGTTTGTTGAGGTGCTCACGCTCTTTATATATTTTGGATGTCAACCCTTTATCGGATATGTTATTTAGGAATATATTCTCCCATACTGTAGGATGTCTTTTTGTTCTATTGATGGTGTTCTTTGCTATACAGAAGCTTTTCAGCTTGATATAGTCCCACTTGTTCATTTTTTATTTTGTTTCCCTTGCCCAGAGAGATATGTTCATGAAGAAGTTGCTCATTTTTATGCCCAAGAGATTTTTGCCTGTTTTTTTCAAAGAGTTTTATGGTTTCATGACTTACATTCAGGTCTTTGATCAATTTCTAATTTACTTTTGTGTATGGGGGTGGACAATGATCCAGTTTCATTCTCTTACATGTAGCTGTCCAGTATTGCCAACACCAGCTGTTGAAGAGGCTGTCATTTCCCCATTGTATATCCATGGCTCCTTTATCATATATTAATTGGCCATATATGTTTGGGTTAATATCTGGACTCTCTATTCTTTTCCACTGGTCTGTGGGTCTGTTCTTGTGCCAGTACCAAATTGTCTTGATTACTGTGGCTTTGTAGTAGAGCTTGAAGGTGGGAAGCAAGATCCCCCCTGCTTTATTCTCCCTTCTCAGGATTGCTTTGGCTATTCAGGGTCTTTGGTGGTTCCATATGAATTTTAGAACTAGTTTTTCCCGTTCATTGAAGAATGCTGTTGGTATTTTGATAAGGATTGCATTGAATCTGTAAATTGCTTTAAGCAGGATGACCATTTTGACTATATTAATTATTCCTACCCAAGAGCAAGGGATGAGTTTCCATTTGTTAGTGTCCTCTTTAATTTCTCTTAAGAGTGTCTTACAGCTTTCAGAGTATAGGCCTTTCACTTCTTGGTTACGTTTATTCTGAGGTATTTTATTCTTTTGATGCAATTGTGAATGGAATTGTTTTCCTGATTTCTCTTCCTGCTAGTTCATCATTAGTGTATAGGAATGCAACAGAGTTCTGTGTATCAATTTTGTATCCTGCAACTTTGCTGAATTCAAATATTAGTTCTAGTTGTTTTGGACTGAATTCTTTAGGGTTTTTTATGTACAATATCATGTCATCTGCAAATAGTGACAGTTTGACTTCTTCCTACCAATCTGGATGCCCTTTATTCCTTTGTTTTGTCTGATTGCCGTGACTAGGACCTCCAGTACTGTTAAAGTGGGGAGAGTGGGTATCCCTGTCTTGTTCCCGATCTTAGGTGAAAAGCTCTCAGCTTCTCGCTGTTATGTATGATTTTGGCTGTGGGTTTGTCATATATGGCCTCTATAATGTTGAGGTACTTGCCCTCTCTACCCATTTTGTTGAGAGGTTTTATAATGAATGGATGCTGAATTTTGTCGAATGCTTTTTCAGCATCTATGGAGATGATCATGTGGTTTTTGCCCTTCTTTTTGTTGATGTGGTGGATGATGTTGATGGATTTTTGAATGTTATACCATCCTTGCATCTGTGAGATGAATCCCACTTCATCATGGTGTATGATTCTCTTGATGTATTTTAGAATTCAGTTTGCTAATATTTTGTTGAGTATTTTTGCATCTATGTTCAGCAGTGATATTGGTCTGTAATTTTTTTATGAGGTAACACACCCCCTTTAAATATAAAAACACACACAAAGGAATTAAAGATGGTGGCATGAGAGGTGAGACAGAGGCTTCCTCCTAAAATCGCATATAATATGAAAATATAACTACTACAACTACTCTTGAAAGAGCTACAGGAAAGAGGATGGCAACAAACTGCATACACCTGGAGACAAGAGCAGCCCTCACGGAAAAGGGTAACGTACTAAAGCTGTGGTCCTGCGGGATCCAAGCCCTTCCCCAACCCCAGCTCACCAGCAGGAGGAACAGGAACAGAGCAGGGAGGGAGTGGAGAACTGGGACTGCTGAATACCTAACTCTGGAGATCTTCTCTGGGAGCACAAACCTACATTTCATGGTGCTTGCATGATACTCTTGTGATTACAGGGTTGGAAAGCTAAGACACGCAGAATTCCTGGAGAGACTGAGATTCTAGCCACTTGTGGAAAGCAGGGATCCATATCCAGCTGCTCTTGGACAAAAGAAAGGCGGGCAGTCTGAGAGACTTCCTAACAAAGAAGCCCTTAGCAAGAGGGCTGCTAAAGGGGCAAGGATTGCACAGAGCTTACTGCTCAGGAGATAGGACAGGAAGACAAAATTGTCCAGGTACACTCTGCCTAGCAGATTGGGAGTTTTCACGATCTTCAGGTGCTTCAGCTCCCTGACTGCCTACACAGCTCCAAGAACCCCTTCTGTGACAGGCAGACTAGTGCGCCTTTCTCCTGGCCAGCCCCAGTGGGCTTGCAAACAGGGAAACCCTTCCCTGGTGTTAGGCCAGCCAGAGGGAAGATCTGTCTACAGCAACTAAAAACGCAAAGCACAGAGGCTTATACCTGTGTGCTCGGCCCACTGCTCCAGACAGTGGAGACAGGCATAGCAGCCAGGAACCAGCAAACAGCCCTTTTCTCCCCCGAGGCACCAGTACCGCTCCCCTACAAACCCTGACATTGCTTCAGGAGCTGAGCAGCTCCAGAGAGTAGAGCTTCTGGGCACTAGAGGGCGCCATACACAAATATGAAATGCCAGAGGAACCTGGTGAGAGTAAAATTATGAATACAACTCCTGAGAAGGATTTAAATGATATGGACCTTATGACTCTCCCTGAAAGGTAGTTCAAAATAAAAATCATTAACATGCTCATGGAGGTATGGAAAGATATTCAAGAACTCAGGAATGAATTCCAGTCAGAGATCCAATCATTGAAGAGCACAATGGAGGGTATTAAAAGCAGATTGGATATGGTGGAGGAGATGATAAATGAAATAGAAACTAAAGAAGAGGAATACAAAGAAGCTGAGGCACAGAGAGAAAAAAGGATCTCTAAGAATGAAAGAATATTGAGAGAACTGTGTGACCAATCCAAACGGAACAATATTCGCATTATAGGGGTACCAGAAGAGGAAGAGAGAGAAAAAGGGATAGAAAGTGTCCTTGAGAAGGTGATTGTTGAAAACTTCCCCAATCTGGGGAAGGAGATAGTCTCTCATGGAGGTGCACAGATTTGCCAACACAAGAGACCCAAGGAAGGCAACACCAAGACATATAGTAATTAAAATCGCAAAGATCAAGGATAAGAACAGACTATTAAAAGCAGCCAGAGAGAGAAATAAGATCACATACAAAGGAAAGCCCATCAGGCTATCATCAGACTTCTCAGCAGAAACCTCACAGTCCAGAAGGGAGTGGCATGATGTATTTAATGCAATGAAGCAGAAGGGCCTTGAACCAAGATTACTTTATCTGGCAATATTATCATTGAAATTTGAAGCAGGGATTAAACAATTCCCAGATAAGCAAAAGCTGAGAGATTTTACCTCCCACAAACCATCTCTACACTGTATTGTGGAGGGACTGCTATAGATGGAAGTGTTCCTATGGTTTAATAGCTGTCAACAGAGGTAATAAAACCACAGTAAAGAAAATAGAACAGCTAATTACTAAGAAAATTCAGAATTAAATTAACTATCCCCAAAGTCAATCAAGGGATAGATAAACAGTACAAAATATGATGCCCAATATATAGAGAATGGAGGAGGAAGAAAAAGGAGGAGGGAAAAAACAAACAAAAAAAGTACCTTTAGATTGTGTTTGTAATAGCAAATTAAGTGAGTTGTTAGACTCTTAGATAGTAGGGAAGTTCACCTTAAACCTTTGATAACCCTGAATATGAAGCCTGCAATGCCAATAAGCACATACCTATCCATAATCACCCTAAATGTAAATGGACTCAATGCACAAGTCAAAAGACATAGAGTAACTGAATAGATAAAAAAACAAGACCCATCTGTATGCTGCCTTCAAGAGATTCACTTAAAACCCAAAGACATACAGAGACTAAAAGTGAGGGGATGGAGAAAGACATTTCATGCAACTAATAGGAAGAAAAATTCTGGAATTGCAGTACTTATATCAGACAAAATAGACTTCAAAACAAAGAAAGTCACAAGAGACAAAGAAGGACATTATATAATGATAAAAGTGTCAGGCCAACAAGAAGATATAACCATTATAAATATCTATGCACCCAACACAGGAGCTCCTACATATGTGAAACAAATACTAACAGAATTAAAGGGGGAAATAGAATGCAATGCATTCATTCTAGGATACTTCAACACACCACTTACTCTGAAGGACAGATCAACCAGGCAGAAAATAAGTAAGGAGACAGAGGCATTGAACAACCCATTAGAACAGATGGACCTAACAGACATCTACAGAACTCTACACCCAAAAGCAGCAGAATACACATTCTTCTCAAGTGCACATGGAACATTTTCAAGAATAGATCATATACTAGGCCACAAAAAGAGCCTCTGTAAATTCAGAAAGTTTGAAATTGTACCCACCAGCTGCTCAGACAACAAAGGAATGAAACTAGAAATGAATTACGCAAAGAAAATGAAAAATCCCACAAACATATGGAGGCTTAATAACATGCAACTAAATAATCAATAGATCAATGACTAAATAAAAAAAGAGATCAAGCAATATATGGAGACAAATGGCAACAATAATTCAGCACCACAAAACCTGTGGGACACAGCGACGTTCGTGCTAAGAGGAAAGTTTATTGCAATACAGGCCTACCTCAGGAAAGAAGAATATTCCCATATGAGCAGTCTAAACACACAATTAATGAAACTACAAAAAGAAGAATAAATGAGACCCAAAGTCAGTAGAAGGAGGGACATAATAAAGATTAAAGCAGAAATAAATAAAATCGAGAAGAATAAAACAATAGAAAGGATCAATGAAAGCAAGAGCTGGTTCTTCGAGAAAATTAAAAAAAATAGATAAACACCTAGCCAGACTTTTCAAGAAAAAAAGAGAGTCTACTCACATAAACAGAATTAGAAATGAGAAAGGAAAAATCACTACAGACAGCACAGAAATACAAAGAACTATTAGAGAATACTATGAAAAATTATATGCTAACAAACTGGATAACCTAGAAGAAATGGACAACTTTCTAGAAAAATATAACCTTCCAAGGCTGACCCAGAAAGAAACAGAAAATCTTAACAGACCAATTACCAGCAACGAAATTGAACTGGTAATCAAAAACTTACCTAAGAACAAAACGCCTGGACCAGATGGATTCAACACTGAATTCTATCAAACATCTAGTGAAGACCTAATACCCATTCTCCTTAAAGGTTTCCAAGGAGTAGAAGAAGAGGGAATACTTCCAAACACATTCTATGAGGCCACCATCACTCTAATACCAAAACTGTGCAGACACCACAAAAAAAGAAAACTACAGGCCAATATCCCTGATGAACACAGACGCAAAAATGCTCAACAAAATATTAGCAAACCGAATTCAAAAGTATATCAAAAGGATCATCCATCATGATCAAGTAGGATTTATTCCACAGATGCAAGGATGGTTCAACATTTGAAAATCCATCAACATCATCCGCCACATGAACAAAAAGAAGGACAAAAACCACATGATCATTTCCATAGATGCTGAAAAAGCATTTGACAAAATTCAACATCCATTCATGATAAAAACTCTCAACAAAATGGGTATAGAGGGCAAGTACCTCAACATAATAAAGGCTATATATGACAAACTCGCAGCCAACATTATACTTAACAGCCAGAAGCTGAAAGCTTTCCCTTTAAGATAAGATAGAGAACAAGACAAGGATGCCCACTCTCCCCACTTCTATTCAACATAATACTGGAGGTCCTAGCCATGGCAATCAGACAACACAAAGAAATAAAGGCATCCAGATTAGCAGGAAAGAAGTTAAACTGTCCCTGTTTGCAGATGACATGATATTGTACATAAAAAACTCTAAAGAATCCACTCCAAAACTACTAGAAGTAATATATGATTTCAGCAAAGTTGAGGGATGCAGAATTAATGTGCAGAAATCTATGGCATTCCTATACACTAACAACGACCTAGCAGAGAGAGAAATCAGGAAAACAATTCCATTCTCAGTTGCATCAAAAAGAATAAAATACCTAGGAGTAAACCTAACCAAGGAAGTGAAAGACTTATAGTCTGAAAACTACAAGACACTCATGAGAGAAATTAAAGATACCAATAAATGGAAACACATCCCGTTCTCATGGATAGGAAGAATTAATACTGTCAAAATGTTCATCCTGCCTAAAGCAATCTACAGATTCAATGCAATTCCTATCAAAATACCAACAGCATTTTTCAACGAATTAGAGAAAATCATTCTAAAATTCACATGGAAACACAAAAGACCCAGAATAGCCAAAGCAATCCTGAGAAGGAAGAATAAAGCTGGGGGGATTATGCTACCCAACTTCAAGCTTTACTACAAAGCCACAGTACTCAAGACAATTTGGTACTGGCACAAGAACAGACCCATAGACCAATGGAACAGACTAGCGAGCCCTGATATAAACCCAACCATATATGGTCAATTAATATATGATAAAGGAGCCATGGACATACAATGGGGAAATGACAGCCTCTTCAACAGGTGGTGTTGGCAATACTGGACAGCTACATGCAAGAGAATGAAACTGGATTATTATTTACACAAAAGTAAACTCAAAATGGATCTAGGACCTGAATGTAAGTCATGAAACCATAAAACTCTTAGAAGACAACATAGGCAAAAATCTCCTGAATATAAGCATGAGTGACTTCTTCCTGAATGCATCTCCTCGAGCAAGGGAAACAAAAGCAAAAATGAACTCATGGGACTACATCAAACTAAAAAGTTTCTGTGCAGCAAAGGACACCATCAACAGAACAAAAAGGCATCCAACAGTATGGGAGAATATATTTGTAAATGACATATCCGACAAGGGGTTAACATCCAAAATATATAAAGAACTTACATGCCTCTACACCCAAAAAGCAAATAACCCAATTAAAAAATGGGCAGATGATATGAAGAGACAGTTCTCCAAAGAAGAAATTCAGATGGCCAACAGACACATGAAAAGATGCTCCACATCACTAATCATCAGGGAAATACAAATTAAAACCACAATGAGATATCACCTCACACCAGTAAGGATGGCCAGCATCCAAAAGACTAAGAACAACAAATGCTGGCGAGGATGTGGAGAAAGGGGAACCCTCCTACACTGCTGGTGGGAATGTAAGCTAGTTCAACCATTGTGGAAAGCAATATGGAGGTTCCTCAAAAAACTAAAAATACAAATGCCATTTGACCCAGGAATCCCACTCTTTGGAGTTTACCCAAAGAATACAACTTCTCAGATTCAAAAAGTCATATGCACCCTTATGTTTATTGCAGCACATTTTACAATAGCCAAGATATGGAAGCAACCTAAGTGTCCATCAGTAGATGAATGGAAAAAGAAGATGTGGTACATATACACAATGGAATACTATTCTGCCATAAGAAGGAAACAAATCCTACCATTTGCAACAACATGGATGGAGCTAGAGAGTATTATGCTCAGTGAAATAAGCCAAGCAGAAAAAGACAAGTACCAAATGATATCACTCATAAAAGGAGTATAAGAACAAAGAAAAAAACTGAAGGAACAAAACAGCAGCAGACTCACAGAACCCAAGAACGGACTAATAGTTACCAAAGGGAAAGGGACTGGGGAAGATGGGTGGGAAGGGAGGGACAAGGGGGGAAAAGGGGCATTACAATTAGCAGATGTAATGTTGGAGGGCACGGGGAGGGCTGTACAACTCAGAGGAGACAAGTAGTGACTCTATAGGATCTCACTATGCTGATGGACAGTGACTGTAATGGGGTTGGTGGGGGGGTCCTGATGAAGGGGGTAGTTTAATAACCACAATATTGCACATGTAATTGTAGATTAATGATACCAAAATAAAGTATATAAAAAAAAGAAGTACTGGAAAGAGGAGCACCAGTGTCTCATTGATTAGTGGTTAGTCTTGAAGAAACCTGTCATCTGGAACATAGCTCAAAACAGAGAAATAACTAAAAAGAATCTTTAGCAAGAAAAAAATTTGAGGTGGAATTCCTGAGCTTTCATTGGAAGCAAGGATCCCCCATGTGAAGACCTACAAATTCTGAATTATGTGCAAGCTAAGATGTCTTGCATAATAGGTGACCAGAATATTCTTCAACTCTTGCTGGGTTCATTTAATGGAGGAACAAACACATGTACAGATTACATTATATTTCTAAGTTGTCCTTAAATGGTTTAAAAAATAATTTCATTTAAAAAGTGTCTTGTCAAGTGCTTTCATATAGATGATCTCAACTGATTCTCGTGACAACCCTGAAAGATAACATAGTGGTTATTATTAACACCATGTTACAGATAAGGAAACTGACATCTACAGAAAATTTAAGACTAAATATATAAGTAAGTAGCATAGCTAGATCCACAGCCCACCTCTTCTGATCCTCTTATTATACCCACTGCCTGTTGATCACTTTAAGCATACATTTTATAGGTTGCAGGAATATGTGTAACCTGAGTTTTAGAATAAGATGGTAACTGTCAGAAGATGATCTCTATTAGTCTTAAATCAACCATTCTGTTATTTTCAATCCTATTGTGGGAAACAGCTGGCTTCCATCTCTCCAGGTCACCTTCTAAGGAACTGAATTCTGAACTGTACTCTGAGGACAGTAGGACCAAACAAATGTCATCATCTGACTACTTTAAGATTCAGGAATTTTTACTTCTATGTGTGTATCCTAGAAAATACTTGTAAGAGTGCTAAAGGAAACTTATGTAAGAACATTTGTGTGGGTAGAACTGCCCTGGTGTTCCTCATAATACTGCTTGAATGCTGAAAAATAGCTAAATGTCTATCAGTGTAAAAATAGGGGAATTAAACACAGTAAAAATCACACAAAGGAATACTATGCAGCTTTTACAAATAATATTTTGTAGGATGTCTAAATGCAATCCAGAATTATCTGGCAAAAAAATCAAGTTGTAGAAGGTTATGGTAAAGTACAGTTAACCAGAGGGCTGCCCATAATGAGGAGAGGACCCAGGTATAGGGAGTGATGACCAAATTCTACCTGTAATGAGGAGGAGAACCCTGATATGATAGAGCTAACCAGAACACTGCTTTTAGAGAAAAGAAATACCTAGTCTGATGGCATTAACTTGAAAATCCACTAATGCAAAAAACAAAAAAACAAAAAACGTTTGCAAGGCAGAACTCTCCACGTGTCATCCTGTATGATGAAGAATCTGACGTGAGCAAACTGATCCATGGAAGACAGACATCATGATGTTGGTGGGGCTAACTGGAGGCCTTCCAGTAGGAATGGGACAGACCCTAGGGTGAGCAGGCTACACATAAGCCTGCTTGTATGATGAAGAGGACCCTTATGTGAAGAAGGCTGTCCACAGACTGACTACAAAGAGGAGAAACATCGCTGTGGACTGGCTTAATGGGAAGCCTCCTGTAGATAAAATGAAGGTTTCTGTGGCCAGGATTCTCATCTGGCCCTGGTTGGCTAGCTCACTACACACATGTGAGCAATATGTCATTACTGACTCTATATAAAGAGCCCTGCCTCTGGACAACATGGTGGCACGGCTGCAAGGCTGCAGGAGAGCAGAGCAGAGGCTGGAGTGGTGGCAGCACCAAGGACAGAGGCCCGGAGGACGGCTGTGTGGGTGGAGACGCCCAGAAGAGGGCTGTGCAGGCAGAAGGGCTCAGAGGCAGAGATAGGCTTGCTGCGTGCAGACTCGCTCTGAGTGGACGGGATTTTAGTGATTGACCTGCCACCGTGGAAATAAAGTTGGGTATAACTCTTTCACCCCAAGAACGTTCTACTGTCATTTCTTTGGTCACATTAAATCCATAGTGAACTTTCCCAGGGATGAAACCCATTGGCCATACACCACCCAATAGAAAAATAAGCCCTTGGTGTTGGCAAGGCTGGCCATAGGATTGCCTGACTTATATTAAAGCCCTTGATATATACTGAGATGAATATAAAACTATCTATAGAGAAGGATCCTGGTATAGGCAGAGGTATGACACCAGAGAACATTTGTGTGGGTGGAACTGCCCATATGCCCACTTTTACGGAAGAGAAGGACCATGGTTTTAGATAGTATGACTAGAAGCCTTACAATAAAGAAGAGAAGGAATCTTGATATGGGTGGGACTAGCTAAAGACTGCCTATGGTAATAAAAAGGAATTGATAAAGGTGGATATGTCCAAAGATTGGCCTGTAATGAGGAGGATGACACTGTTGTGGTTCTAGCTAGCAGAGGTACTTGACTATTTTGATGACAAGGATTCTGAATTGGTTGAAGTATGAAGGACCTGTTTGAAAAAAAATGAGGAAAATTCTTCTGTGGTGGGATAAAAGAGAAACCTGACTATAGTAATAATGGAGATCAAAGGTGGACATTGCCATGTAAAAACTTACAGGTGGAGAGTTCTATGCTTTTCTAGGGACTGGATGTTAAATAATAATAGAGTGGCAGTCTGGATCTGTTTCTATGGAAGGAGTGGGTAAACCCATGATCTGGTTGGGGAGTTGTCTTCAGGTATACTAGGAAGGTGGGAAAGGTAGCCTTGGTGGGTGAGAGTCACTATGTGAAACTGGGATAGACATAAAAAATGTGTGGAACATAAGCAATGGGCTCTTGATAAGAAAATGACACTAAAAAGACTAGAGGCTAAGAGAAAGTACTCCTGAGTTTAAATAAACAGTTAAAGCAACAATGACCTAAAATTCTATATGACAATAATTTCTGTTAAAGTTACAAAGAAGACATATAAGATTTAACATCAACAAATTAATAAAATGTTCACTTTCTGTAGTAACAGGCATAATGAGATAATGAGGGGAAAATACCTATAAGTGAGGGTGGTCTTATACATGTAGGGAGCATTTCAGGACTAAATTTGTGTAGGTAGGGACTGGCTTATGGGGTCAGGGTCCTATTCTGGGCAGGGTACTATTACTCTTTTTTGACATACTGACCATGGAATGTATCAGTCTTTGCTGTAGGGTTCTTCCCAGCCCAAGCATATTTCTGAATAAAAATTATCCCTTACAGAATTGATCTCATTAATACTGTTCTTAGTTCTAGAGTTCCCAGATTTTGACTCAGAAGCTCCTGATTAGGACACTTTTAGGACAGGTCTCCACCATCCACTGATCTCAGATGACAGGTGCCTTTAAAGAGGGTGTTACTCATATCATGAAGGAATAACCCTCCTTCTGGGAATGGAACCACCTAACATTCCTTCTGTGATGTTTACACTCAGTGACTGCTTACATCATTCTCCCCTTACAGTGGGGAATATACTTACACTACAGGAAAGAGAGTACTGGTCTTACTTTATCTAACCCCAGTCCCAGATGGGGTTATCTGTTCCCCAAACTACAAGAAAGAAACTGTACGTGAATGAACAGTTGAATAGCAGGATCTGGAGGTCACCTCCAGATGATTAAATAAAGATAAATGGCCAAGACTGAAAATCAACCCACAACAGGACATGTATCCAGCTGAGGGAGCAGGGGATGGGGATGGAAATGGGGGACAAGACTTTTCTTCCCACATATCTACTCTTGATACAGGCAAAGAAGTAGGAATCAGGTTCATGGCTTATTCTGAGAAATAGCAATAAACTGACTTGTGAAGTAATGACCTCAACTAGGCAGAAGATGACTCATGTTTCTTATCTATTATCTGGGTAGACTTTAAGTCTTTTGATGAAAATACACAATGGCCAAATTGGTAGAAACTAAATGAATTGTATCATTTCTTCAACTCAGTATAACTTAGAATTAGTAAAAGAAATATTTAATTTTTATGTATGTAGTTTATATTCTGTATTTTACAATTTGGGAGCAGTTTTGGTTTTGTAATTTTGGGGGAGGCAGTTTATTTCTATTCTATTATAGCCATGTATTCTCATTATCTTTCATGGTGTAACATTTTCTCAATTTAATAATTGATTGGAAATGAATTTTATCAACTGCCAAATCATGATTTTGTAACTCTTATGCATTTAATGTTGATCGGTAAACTATTTTTTCCCCTTTTTGGGCAGTTTTGCTAAATTTTTTATGTTTCATACAGACACTTCTTAATAACATAATTAGCTCCTTTCAGAATTGACTGAGACCTTGAAGGAAATTTCCCAGCCTTATTGCAGCTTATCTGCTTCCAAAAATCCGACTATGGGTTCCCTTATTCCTTTGGACATGCATATGAATGAGTCATATGGTGAACAGACAATTGGTAGCAGTAAACAGCCATAGAAATCAAATGCCGTAGCTCACTGGTATCAAAAAGCAGAAGATGTAACTACATCAGGGGACAAGTAGGACTTGAACCCAGAGCACCTGACACTGTGCATTGAGTTGTGAGGGGATGGCCCTTGTATAGGCTAAGGCTCTCTCTTCCTGAGGGTAGAAAGGTCTGGTTTGGAATGGTTTGAGAGGCTTTCTCTGCATAGACCTTAAGTGTTAATATACCAGTTTTCTAAAAGTAGTGCATCATTTAGTCAAGTAGAAAATTTCTAGGAAATTATTTTTAAGTACTGTTTTGTGATTTTTATGAAACGTTTGTTAAAATGTGAGAAGGTTTTCAATTTTTTAATATATATGTTTTTCTATTTTCAGAAATAGAAGAGTTTTTCTCTTTGGACTTTTTTGGCATATTTTTATTTATATTACTATTTAGAATACTAATTACTCTTGATATTTTAACAATTTTTTGATAAATTTTTCCTTATTCATTTGTTTATTTACTTAATTATTTTATAACTACCACCGTCAACCTGCTACCCAACCTGAGAATTAGAATCTTAACAACTGTTACCTGCCTATATTGGCCACTCCCTCATACACTTTGACCCTTGTAGCCTCCAAGCCAAGGTAATTCTTATCCTGAATTTTGTGTTATCATTCTCTTCCTTTTTCCTTTATTTTCTTAATTGAGATGAAATTCACATAACACGAAATTAGAAATTTTAAAGTATATATGTCAGTGGCATTTAGTACATACATAATGTGTATAGCAATACCTATATCTAGCTCCAAAACATTTTTATCATCACAAGTGGAAACCCTATCCATTAAACAGTAATTCCCTAGAATACCTGCATTCTTTGGCTCATAGCCACATCACTCAAATCTCTGCTTCTATCATCACATCTCTTTCTCTCACTCTGACCTTTCTGCTTCCTTCTTATAAGGATGCTTCTGGTAACACAGGTCCCAGCTGGATAATGCAGAATAACCTCCCATATAAAAATCCTCAACTTAATCACATCTTTAAAATCCCTTTTGACATGTAAGGTAAAACAGACACAGGTTCCCTGGATTAGGATGTGAACATCTCTAGGAGACTGTTAATCATCCTAACAGAGCTGGCCTTCTGGCTTCCAAAGATTCATGTCTTTCCCATATGAAAAATACATTTACTACATCCCAAGGTTCCCAAAAGTCTCAAAAGCATCAGCGTAAGCCCAAAATATTACCCAAGTCTCAACAGCTGAAGAGTCTCAAATCTTATCATCTACTCATCTAAATTTGATATAATCGAGGCTCTGGATATTACCCACTCTGAAGCAAATTTATCTTCATTTGTGGACCTGTGAAACTTGAAAATAAATTATCTTATTCCAAAATACAATGATGTAATGGGAATAGGATAATAGTTATAGATATTCTCATTCAACACTAAAGAAAATGGAATGACAAAGAGTTGCCAGTCTCAAGCAATTTTAAAATCCAAATGGGCCATCTACATTAGGTTTCAAGGATGATAAAACAGGCAATCATCTGTGGCTCATAGCTCTAACTTTTGTTTCTGTGGATCCACTCTAAGCCTGTGGATCTGCCTTCAGAGTCATGTTACCTTTTACATGGAGAGTAGCACATGTTTTTTGATGAGTAGGTCTATCAGCCTATTTCCTGTCTGTAGAATTTTGGGAGTCAGTCTTCTTTCATTTTATCCTTTATCCCCTTCAGGCCAAGATGGGAGTGTGACTGCTGGTATAACATTCTCAATCTCAAGAAGTTTCTGGGTCACCTGTGAATATCATGGAGAGATATTGCCTTAGACAGATGCTATTCTACAGCTCTCTTCTGGAAAATTCCATCTCTGTTCATGATTTCTTCTGAGATAGCTGAGGGTATCCATGAGTCACTTGCCAAATTTCTTCAAAGAGGTCTCTGTGTGATTGAATATTGTGACATTTTCATATTTTTAATGCATGGAATAAGGTTCTCTAGCCACATTCTTGACTTTCTCACCAGAGGACACCTTCTTCTAACTGTATTTCCTACTATCCTCTGCAATCTGGGAAAACCAATAATTTCCTGAATCATCAAGTCATAGTTCCTTGAAATGAATTGTTCTTCCCTCAATTTATCCCTTTCCTTTCTTATTTTATTATAAGCAGCAAGAAGAATCCAGGCATACCTCAAACACTCCTTGGAAATATCCTCAACTAAATATCTAAATTTATTGCTTAGATATTTTGATTTCCTCATAACTGCAGGACATGATTCAGCTAAGCTTTCTGCCACAATAAAAGAAGAGTGACTCACAAAAGTTGAAGAATAAAATTAACTCACAGTTGGACAGAAAGAATTTCCTTTAAAATCAGGAACAAGACAAGGATGTCCTATATCACCACTTCTACTCAACATAGTACTGGATATTCTACCATAGTAATTAGACAATAAAAAGAATTAAAAGACATCCAAATAGGAAAATAAGAAGTAAAATCATCTTTTTTGTGCATGACATAATCTTATATGAAGAAAATCCTAAATATTACATAAAATGCTTGTAGAACTAATAAATGAATTCAGAAAAGTTATAGGATATAAAATATGCATGCAAAATTTTGTTGCATTACTATAAGCTAATGAGACAGGGACCCTGGGCTTAGACAGAATAGGGTGAGGGCCTCTGGAAAAAGCAAGGCAGAATATTTGCAGTCAGAGCAATGTAACTACATGCAAGTAAACCCCCTACCAAAACTCTGTGTTAAATATTAAGCTCTAGGGTCATTCTTCATTGAGATCAGTTAATATTCCCCAGATAAAGAAGAGTAGCACATGTTTTTATTATGCTAATCATTTGTAATCATGTGTAAGACTCAGTTTAGCATGCTAAAAGGCCCAGGCCTATGTGCTATCTTTCCTCTTTCACATCTGATGGGGTGGTTTTGCAAACTGGGCAACTAATTTATCATGCAGACCCAGCTGTAAGCAACATAGTAAAAGGCAGGAAAGATTCTACCTTAAAGATAAGATTGCATTTTAACACCCAGGAAGTTTAAGAAGTAAGAATTTTAACTTGCTCTTCAGCAAACAGACAACACCATATGATCCACCTTGGGGGCTGGGCAGGCTGCCTTTTGATATGCTCCTAGACCAGGACGCTGGTGTCCCAGAGAGAGATCGGGGGCAGGGAATTCCTTGTGTTAAGTTAATTCGGGGTGTTCAGACACCAGTAGCAGGTCCACACCCCTAAGCTTTTTATTCATGTTCTCGAAAAATCCTCATCTGCCTATAAAATCCCCTAGACAACGCACCACACCGGGCTCTCTTGTCCCCTCCTGGTGTGAGCCAGGAGCTCTGTCTGTCCTCTCACTGTATCTCTCAATAAAAGTCTCGCTGGCTCTCCTACCTTGACTGTTTGCTAAGTTCATTCTTCCACTCTGCAAACAAGAACCCCAGCATCACTAACAGTGAAAAACCTGAAAAGAAAATTAAGAAAATATTTCCATTTAAATAACATCAAAAAGAATGAAATACATAAGAATAAGCTTAACCAAGGAGGTGAAAGACGTACACAGAAAACTGAAAAATATTGCTGAAAGAAATTAAAGAGAACATAAATAAATGGAAACATATACCATGTTCATGGATTGTAAGATTGCAGTACTACCTGTATTAGTCAAGGTTCTCCAGAAATAGAACCAACAGTATATATGTACATACACAGTATATACATACATATGTAGATATATAGAGAGAGACTTAAGATTAAGTTTAAAGAATTGGCTCACACATTTTTGGAGGCTTTGCAAGTCTCAGGTCTGCAAGGTAGACCAGCAGGCTGCAGACTAAGGGAAGAGTTACAGTTCCAGTAAAAAGGCAGTCTTCTGGTAGAATTCTTTCTTATGTGGTGGCAGTTAGTCTTTTTCCTTAAGGCCTTCAACTGATTGGATGAGGCCTATCCATATTATGGAGAGTGATTTGTTTTAGTCTATAATTTAAATGTAAATTTCATCTAAAACATACCTTCACAGAAATATCCAGAATAATCTTTAACCAAATACCTGGGTATAGTGGCCTAGCCAAATTGACACATAAAATTAACCATCACACTATACAATGTCACCTATAGGTACAATGCAGTCCTTATCAGAATCTCAACAATGTTTTCAAAGAAATAAAAAACCTACCCCAAAATTCATATAGAATCCCAAGGAATCCTCAATAACAAAATAATCTTGGCAAAGATAAACAAAGTTGGAAGACACACTACTGTATTTAAAAACACTACAAAGTACCAAATTTTGTTTATACATTCATCCACTGATGAATACATAGATTAAGGGCATTTTAGTTGTTTTTGCCTTTTGACTATTATGACTAATACTGCTATGAAAATGGGTATACAAATATCTGTTTAAGTCTTTGCTTTGAATTTTTTCTGTATGTACCCAGAGGTGGAATTGTTGGATCATATGGTAATTCTGTTTAATTTTTTGAACAACTGCCATAGAATTTCCCAGAGACTGAACCATTTTACTTTCCCACCAGCAAAAAAACATGTTATGTTCTTTCCTTTCTTTTTTTGTTTTAATAATAGACACCCTACTGGGTGTGAAGAGGTATCTCATTGTAATTTTGATTTGTATTCCCCTGTTGATTAGTAATGTTAAGCTTCTTTTCATGTGCTTATTGGCCATTTGAATGTCTAAATTGAAGAAATGTTTATTCCTATCCTTTGCCCATTAAAAAAATTCTCAGCAAAATGGGTATAGAGGGAGCATACCTCAACATAATAAAGAACATAAAATATATCCACAGTAACATCACACTCAACAGCAAAAACCTGAAAGTTTTTCCTTTAAGATCAGGAAGAAGACAAGTGTCCACTCTCAACACTTTTATTCAACATAGTCTTGAAGTCTTAGCAACAGCAATCAGACAAGAAAAAGAGATTAAATGCATCCTAATTGGTAGGGAAGAAAAACTGTCACTACTTGTAGATGACATGCTACAATATATAGAAAACCCTAAAGACTCCACCCAAAAACTATTAGAACTAATAACTGGATTCATCAAAGTTGAAGGATACAAAAACAACATACAAAAATCATTTGTATTCCTATATACTAACAATGAAGTAGCAGAAAGAGAAATCAAGAAAAAAAGTCCATTTACAATTGCATCAAAAATAACAAAATACCTAGGAATAAACCTAACTAAGGAGGTAAAAGGCCTGTACTCTGAAAATTATAAGACACTGATGAAAGAAACTGAAGAAACAAATAAATGGAAATCAATCCTATGCTCATGGGTAGGAAGAATTAATATTGTCAAAATGGCCAAACTGCCCAAAGCAATTTGCAGAGTCAATGCAATTCCTATCAAAATACCAATAGCACTTTTCAATGAATTAGAGCAAATAATCCTAAAATTCATATTGAATCACAAAAGACCCAAAATAGCCAAAGCAATTTTGACAAAGAACAAACCTGAGGGTATCATGCTCCCTGATTTCAAGCTATATTACACAGCTACAGTGATTAAAACAGTATGATACTGGCACAGGAACAGACCCATTGATCAATGGAACAGAACAGAGATCCCAGAAATAGACCCATGCTGATATTGTCAATTAACATATGACAAAGTAGCCATGTATATACAATGGGGAAAAGACAGTCTTCTCAATAAATGGTGTTAGGAAAACTGCACAGCTACATGTAAGAGAATGAAACTAAATTACTGTCTTATACCATACACAAAAGTAAACTTTAAATGGAACTCTAGAAGAAAACATAGGCTAGAAAATCATGAACATCAGCATGAGAAATTTCTTTCTGGATATATCTCCCCAGGCAAGGGAAACAAAAGCAAAAGTAAACAATTAGGACAGTGGAAACCCTCCACAAAACTAAAAGGCAACCTATCATATGGGAGAATATATTTGAAAATAATATATGATGATGGGCTAGTATCAAAAATTAAAAGAACTTATACAGTTGAATGCCAAGAAAAGAAAAATCCAATTAAAAAATGGGCAGAGGACCTGAACATTTTTCCAAAGAAGACATACAGGTGGCCAACAGATGCATGAAAAGATTCTCAACATCAGTAATCATCATGGAAATGAAAATTGAAACCACAATGAGGTATCACCTCACAGCAGTCAGAAAGGCTACTATCCAAAAACAAGAAATAGTAAGTTTTTCCAAGGATGTGGAGAAAAGGGAAGTCTCCTACATTGTCGGTGGAAATGTAAATTGGTCCAGCCACCATGACAATAGGGAAGTTCATCAAAAACCTAAAAATAGAAATACCTTATGAACCAGTAATTCTATTTCTTGGAATTTACCCAGAGAAAATAAAATCACTAACTCAACAATATATATGCACACCTATGTTCATTGCAACATTGTTCACTAGAGCAAAGATATGGAAGCAGCCCAAGTGTCCATGGATAGATTAATAGATAACAAATATGTAGTACATGTACACAATGGAATATTAGTCATAAAAAAAACAAGGAAATCTTGCCATTTGTGACAACATGGATGGACCTAGAGGGTATCACTCTAAGTGAAATAAGCCAGGCAAAGAAAAATGAATGCCATATGGTTTCACTTATATGTGGAATCTAAACAAACAAACAAACAAAAATAAGTAAACTCACAAGTAGAGAAACAGACTATTGGTTACCATAGGAAAGGGGATTGGGGTATGGGTAAAATAGGTGAAAAAGATAAAGAAGTAGAAACTGCAAATGGTAAAATAAATTAGACATATGAATGGAATTGCAATAATCAATAATATTGTAATATCTTGGTATGATAATGGTGTAACTACACTTATTGTGGCAAGCATATAGTACTGTTCATAATTATGAAGTCACTATATTGTACAGCAGTAGCCAATATAATATTGTATAGCAACTTTATTCTAATGTTTAAAAAATTGGGCTATTTGCATTTTTGTTCTTAAGTAGTAGGAGTTCTTTAAATGTTCTGGATATTAATCCGCTTTTAGATATAGGATTTTCAAATATTTCTCCAATTCTCTGGATTGCCCTTTCACTTCATTGATAGTGTCCTTTGATGCAGTTTTCATTTTGATGAAATACTGTCATTTTTTTCTTTTGTGGCCCATGCTTTTGGTGTCATCTAATAATTCATTGCTAAATCCAATGTCATGAAGTTTTTCTCTAAGAGGTTTTCTTACTCTAACTCTTACGTATATCCCTTTGATCCAATTTGAATTAAGTGTTGTATGGAGTCATAGTAAAGTAAGGGTCCATCTTCATTTTTACATATGGATACTAGTTTACACAGAACCATTTGTTTAAAAGTCTCTCCTTCTTGGCAGCCTTGTTGAAAATTATTTGACCATATATCCAAGGTTATATTTCTGAGCTCTTTGTTGTATTTCAGGTCGATATGTCTTTATGCCAGTGCCACAATATATATTTATGCCACACTCTTTTGATTAATATAGCTTTGTAGGAATTTTTGAAATGAGGAAGTATGAGTGTTCCAACTTTGTTTATTTTCAAGATTGTTTTGGTAATTCAGTGTCCTTTGATATTTTCCATATCTTCAAAAAATGTCACTAGGGGAGAGTTCCGGGAAGATGGCGGCGTGAGCAGGGCAACGGAAATCTCCTCCCAAAACCATATATATCTGTGAAAACACAGCAAATACAACTATTCCTGAAAGAGAGACCAGGATATACAGGACAGTGCACAGCCTGCATCAGCACCTGAGAGGACTCGGCACCCCATGAGGCAGTCTTAAAGAGCGCAGCTGACATATGTAGCACCTACCACTGACCACTTCTATCGCCATGAAAAGACAGAGGAATATGGTACAAACCAAGCTCACCGAGAACCAGACAACACCAGAGAGGGAGACTGAAGCGATGGAAATGAACAATCTTCCTGAAAAAGAATTCAGAATGAAAATCATAACCATGCTGATGGATCTACAGAGAAATATGCAAGAGCTGAGGGAGGAAGTGAGGGAAGTCAGGAAAGACGATGCAGAAATGAGACAAGACATTGACGGGCTTAGCAGCAGACTGGACGAGATACAAGAGGCTGGGTTAATGGAATAGAAATCAGAGAACAGGAATACAGAGCAGCTGAGGCAGAGAGACATAAAAGGATCTCTAAGAATGAAAGAATATTAAGAGAACTGTGTGACCAATCCAAATGGAACAATATTCATATTATAGCAGTAACAGAGGAAGAAGAGAGAGAAAAAGGGATAGAAAGTGTCTTTGAAGAAATAATTGCTGAAAACATCCCCATGTAGGGGAACGAAATAGTCTCACAGTCCAAGGAAGCTCACAGATCTCCCAACACAAGGGACCCAAGGAAGACAACACCAGGACACATAATAATTAAAATGGCAAAGATCAAAGATAAGGACAGCTAGAGAAAGAAAAAAGATCACCTAGAAAGGAAAACCCATCAGACTATCATCAGACTTCTCAACAGAAACCTTACACGCCAGAAGAGAATAGCATGATATATTTGTATCCAGCAAGATTATCATTTAAATATGCTGGAGGGATTTAACAATTTCCAGACAAGCAAAAGCTGAGATAATTTGCTTCCCATAAACCACCTCTACAGGACATCTTAAAGGAACTTCTCTAGAGGCAAGCACTCCTAAGGCTAAAAAGATGTCACCAGAGAAAATAAAATCATAGCAAAGAAAGCAGACCATCCAAATACTAACTAAAGGCAAAGAATAAAACACCTAGTATATAAAGAATGGAGGAGGAAGAATAAGAAGGGAGAGAAATAAAGAAACATAGGACTGTGTTTCCAATAACTTAACAAGAAAGTTAAGTTAGATTGTCAGATAGTAAAGAAGCACCCCTTGAACTTTTGGTAACCACGAATCTAAAACCAGCAATGGCAATAAGTACATATCTATAAATAATCACCCAAAATATAAATGGACTGAATGCACCAATCAAAAGACACACAGTAGCAGAATGGACAAAAAAGCAAGACCCATGTATATGCTGCCTAAAAGAAACTCACCTCAAACCCAAATATATACACAGACTAAAAGTGAAGGGATGAAAAAGATATTTCATGCAAACAACCAAGAGAAGAAAGCAGGTGTTGCAGTACTTGTATCAGACAAAATAGACTTCAAACCGAAGAAAGTAGCAAGAGATAAAGAAGGACATTACATAATGATAAAGGGGTCAATCCAAGAACAGGATATAACCATTTTAAATATATATGCACCCAATACAGGAGAGCCGGCATATGTGAAACAAATACTAACAGAGTTAAAGGAGGAAATAAAAAGCAATGCATTCATTTTAGGGGACTTCAACACACCACTCACTCCAAAGGACAGATCAACCACCAGAGAATAAGTAAAGACACAGAGGCACTGAACAACACACTAGAACAGATGGACCTAACACACATCTACAGAACACTACACCCAAAAGCAACAGGATACACATTCTTCTCAAGTGCACATGGAACATTTTCTAGAATAGACCACATACTAGGCCACAAAAAGAAACTCAGTAAAGTCAAAATTATCGAAATTCTACCAAGCAACTTCTCAGATCACAAAGGTATAAAACAAGAAATAAATTTTAGAAAGAAAACAAAAAGGCTCACAAATACATGAAGACTTAACAACATTCTCCTAATTAATCAATTGGTTAACGACCAAATCAAAACAGAAATCAAAGAATATATGGAGACTAGTGACAACAACAACACAAAGCCACAACTTCTGTGGGACGCAGCAAAGGCAGTTCTAAGAGGAAAGTATATTGCAATCCAGGCCTATTTAAAGAAGGAAGAACATTCCCAAATGAATAGTCTAAAGACACAAATACTGAAAATGGAAAAAGAAGAACAAATAAGGCCCAAAGTCACCAGAAGGAGGGACATAATAAAGATCAGAGAAGAAATAAATAAAATTGAGAAGAATAAAACAATAGAAAAAATCAATGAAACCAAGAGCTGGTTCTTTGAAAAAATAAACAAAATAGATAAACCCCTAGCCAGACATATTAAGAGAAAAAGAGAATCTATACAAACAAAAATAGAAATGAGAAAGGAAAAATAACGACAGACCCCACAGAAATACAAAGAATTATAAGAGAATATTACGAGAATCTATATGCTAACAAGCTGGAAAACCTAGAGGAAATGGACAACTTCTTAGTAAAATACAACCTTCCAAAACTGACCAAACAAGAAACAGAAAAACTAAACAGACCAATCACCAGCAACGAAATTGAATCGGTAATCAAAAAACTACCCAAGAACAAAACCCCCGGACCAGATGGATTCACCTCTGAATTCTACGAGACATATAGAGAAGAAATAACACCCATTCTCCTTAAAGATTTCCAAAAATTAGAAGAGGAGGGAATACTTCCAATTCATTCTATGAAGCCAGCATCACTCTAATACCAAAACCTGGCAAAGATCTCACCAAAAAAGAAAATTACAGACCAATATCCCTGATGAACGTAGATGCACAAATACTCAACAAAATATTAGCAAACCGAATTCAAAAATACATAAGAGGATCATACACCATGATCAAGTGGGATTCATCTCAGGGATGCAAAGATGGTACAACATTTGAAAATCCATCAACATCATCCACCACATCAACAAAAAGAAGAACAAAAACGACATGACCATCTCCATAGATGCTGAAAAAGCATTTGACAAAATTCAGCATCCATTCATGATTAAAACTCTCAACAAAATGGTTATAGACGGCAAGTACCTCAACATCATAAAGGCCATATATGACAAACCCACTGCTAACATCATACTTAACAGCGAGAAGCTGATAGCTTTTCATCTGAGATCGGAAGAAGACAGGGATGCCCACTCCCTCCACTGTTATTCAACATAGTACTGGAGTTCCTAGCCATGGCAATCAGGCAAAGCAAAGAAATACAAGGCATTCAGATTGGTAAAGAAGAAGTCAAATTGTCACTATTTGCAGATGACGTGATATTGTACATAAAAAACCCTAAAGACTCCACTCCCAAACTACTAGAACTAATATATGAATTCAGCAAAGTTGCAAGATACAAAATTAACACACAGAAATCTGTTGCTTTACTATACACTAACGATGAACTAACAGAAAGAGAAATCAGAAAAACAATTCCATTCACAATTGCATCAAAAAGAATAAAATACCTAGGAATAAACCTAACGAAGTAAGTGAAAGACCTATACTCTGAAAACTACAAGACACTCCTAAGAGAAATTAAAGAGGACACTAAGAAATGGAAATTCATCCAATGCTCTTGGCTAGGAAGAATAAATATTGTCAAAATGGCTATACTACCTAAAGCAATCTACAGATTCAATGCAATCCCTATCAAAATACCAACACCTTTCTTCAATGAACTGGAACAAATAATTCTAAAATTCATATGGAACCAGAAAAGACCCCGAATAGCCAAAGCCATGCTGAGAAGGAGGAATAAAACAGGGGGAATTATGGCCCCTGACTTCAAGCTCTACTACAAAGCCACAGTAATCAAGAGTATATGGTATTGGCACAAAAACAAACCCACAGAGCAGTGGAACACAATAGAAAATCCAAACATTAACCCAAACATATACAGTCAATTAATATTTGATAAAGGAGCCTTGGATACACAATGGGGAGATGACAGCCTCTTCAGCAGCTGGTGTTAAAAAAACTGGACAGCTACATGTAAGAGAATGAAACTGGACTACTCTCTAACCCCATACACAAAAGTCACCTGAATGTAAGTCATGAAACCATAAAACTCTTAGAAAAAAACTTAGGCAAAAATTTCTTGGACATAAACATGAGTGACTTCTTTATGAACATATCTCCCTGAGCAAGGGAAACAAAAGCAAAAATGAACAAATGGGACTATATCAAGCTGAAAAGTTTCTGTACAGCAAAGGACACCACCAGTAGAACAAAAAGACATCCTACAGTATGGGAGAATATATTCATAAATGACGTATCCGATAAGGGGTTGACCTCCAAAATATATAAAGAACTCATGCACCTCAACAAACATAAAGTAAATAATCCAATTAAGAAATGGGCAGAGGACATGAATACACACTTCTCCAAAGAAGAAATTCAGATGGGCAACAGGCACATGAAAAGATGCTCCACATCACTAATCATCAGAGAAATGCAGATTAAAACCACAATGAGATATCACCTCACACCAGTGAGAATGGCCAACATCCAAAACACAAACAACAACAAATGTTGGTGAGGATGTGGAGAAAAGGGAACCCTCCTACACTGCTGGTGGGAACGCAAATTAGTTCAACCATTGTGGAAAGCAGTATGGAGGTTCCTGAAAAAGTTCAAAATAGAAATACCATTTGACCCAGGAATCCCACTCCTAGGAATTTATCCTAAACTACAGCATCCTAGTTTGAAAAAGACCCTGGAGATCCGCCCTCCCTCAGCCCTGGGGATCTGCCCCCACAGGGTCCCTCATGGACCTCGAGGCCCTCCTTGCTCAGAAGCCCGCAGCCCCTCCCCACACACGCCGGCCTTGGCTCGGGCTGTAGTGATGTCTGGCCTAGAAAGCAGGTGAGCTAGGTTCCTGTCCCAGCACTATTAGCTCTCAGACCTTAAGCAGCCACTAGATTCCACAGGCTACCCTTTCCTCATCCAGTTCATGTTGAAGGACCCTCACAGGGCTGTTGGGAAGATGAAATGAGTGTTTAGGCACATGCTTTGAAAAAAAAAAATATGCACCCCTATGTTTATCGCGGCACCATTTACAATAGCCAAGAAATGGAAGCAACCTAAGTGTCCATCAGTAGATGGATGGATAAAGAAGAAGTGGTACATATACACAATGGATAATTATACAGCCATAAGAAGAAAACAAATCCTACCTTTTGCAGCAACATGGGTGGAGCTAGAGAGTATTATGCTCAGTGAAATAAGCCTAGCCGAAAAAGACAAGTATGAAATGATTTCACTCATATGTGGAGTATAAGAACAAAGAAAAAACTGAAGGAACAAAACAGCAGCAGACTCACAGAACCCAAGAACAGACTAATAGTTACCAAAGGGAAAGGAACTGGGGAAGATGGGTGGGAAGGGAGGGACAAGGGGGGAAAGGGGGCATTATGATTAGCAAATGTAGTGTTGGGGGGGCATGGGAGGGCTGTACAACTCAGAGAAGTCAAGTAGTGACTCTATAGCATCTCACTACGCTTATGGACAGTGAGTGTAATGGGGTTGGTGGGGGGTACCTGATGAAGGGGGTAGTTTAATCACCATAATATTGCACATGTAATTGTAGATTAATGATACCAAAATAAACTATACAAAATGTCACTGGGATTTTAATAGGGATTGCATTGAATTTGTATATTGTTTTGGGTAGTATTGACTTCATAAGAATATTATATTTTCCAATCCATTAACTTCACTAAGGTTATGTTACTCTGGAGAACACTAAAACAGGTGTATTGGATTGTTTGATTTTCATATGTTGAACCACCCTTGCATTCAATGAATAAATCCCACTTGGTCATGGTGTAGAATCCTTTTAATATGCTGCTAAATTCAGATGTCTAGTATTTTTGAGGATATTTCTTCACTATTCATAAGTGATATTGATATGTAGTTTTATTTCTTGTACTGTTGTCTGACTTTCGTATCAGTAATGTTGGGCTTGTAGGATGAGTTATGAAGTATACCAGCTTCAGTTTTTGAAAGAGTTTGAGAAGGATTAGTGTATATTTTTCTTTAAATATTTGATAGAATTCTCCAGTAAGCCACCTGGTCTGGGACTTTTCTTTTAGGGGTGGATTTAGATTGATGATTTAATCTCTTACTAATTATAGGTATACTGAGATATCCTATTTCTTCTGGATTCAGTCTTGGTAGGTTGTGCATATATATATTTATCCACTTAATCTAGGTTATTAAATTTTTTACATAAAGTTGTTAATAGGACTCATTTATAATCCTTTATTTCTGTAAACTTAATAGTAAAATCTCACTGATTTCAGTAATATGAATATTGTATGTTTTTTAGTCAATGTAGCTATTGTTTTTCAATTTTGTTGATCTTTTTGAAGAATCTTTTTTGTATCAGTGATTTTCCCTGCTTTTGACTTGTCTATATTATACATCTCTGTTACAACCTTTATCATTTCCAACCTTCTGCTAACAATGAATTTAGTTTGTTTTTCTTTTTCTATTTCCTTAAGGCATAAATTTAGGTTGTCGATTTGAGATCTTTTTTTATATAAATATTTACAGCCATAAATTTCCCTCTTACTACTGCTTTTGCTGCATTCCATGTCATGTTATGTTGTTTCGACTTTCATTTGTGTCAAGATATTTTCTAATTTCCTTTGTGATATCTTTGATACATTCCTTCTTTAAGAGTGTGTTATTTAATAATCACGTTTATGGATTTTCCAGTTTTCCTTCTACTATTGATTTACAGCTTAATTACATTATCATCAGAAAAGTTACTTTGCAGAAATTCAATCATTTTAAATTTATTAAGACTAGTTTGTGGACCAACAAATGGTCTGCCTTGGCCATTTGATAGGCTGTTGTATGTGCACTTAATAAAAATAGAGAGAAAAATCTGCTATTTTGGGGTGGATTGTTTTGTATATGTCTGTTGGGTCCATTTGGTATATACTGTTGCTCAAGTCGTCTATTTTCTTATTGATACTCTATATGCTTATTCTATTAATTATTAAAAGCGGGGTATTGAAGTTTCCCACAACTATTTTTAATATTTATTTTGAATGCTATTTTAAATTTAGTCAATATTTGCTTCATATATTTTGGAGAGCTGATGCTTAGTGCATATATGTTTATAGTCATATGTTTGTGGTAAACTGATCTTTCTCTCAATACATAACAATCTTTCTTTGTCTCTTTAAATAGTTTTTAACTTGAAGTCTGTTTTATCTGATATTACATAGCCATTCCAGCCCTCTTTTGGTTTCTACTTAATGAAATATCATTTTCCATTATATTTAACTTTTAACCTGTATGTTACCTGAAAGCCAAAATGAGTGTCTTATATAGATCATTTCACTAGTATGTTTTTTTTTCTTTTTTTAAATAATTTATTTTACATCATTAATCTACAATTACATGTGCAATATTATGATTGTTAAACTACCGCCTTCATCAGGTCCCCCCCACCAACCCCATTACACTCACTGTCCATCAGCATAGTGAGATGCTATAGAATCACTACTTGTCTTCTCTGAGTTGTACAGCCCTCCCCGTGTCCCCCCAACATTACATCTGCTAATCATAATGCCCCTTTTTCCCTCTTATCCATCCCTTCCCACCCATCTTCCCCAGTTCCTTTCCCTTTGGCAACTATTAGTTCATTCTTGGGTTCTGTGAGTCTGCGGCTGTTTTGTTCCTTCAGTTTTTTTCTTTGTTCTTATACTCAACATATGAGTGAAATCATTTGATACTTGTCTTTTTCGGTAAGGCTTACTTCACTGAGCATAATACCCTCTAGCTCCATTAATGTTGTTGCAAAAGGTAGGATTTGTTTTCTTCTTATGGCTGTATAATATTCCATTGTGTATATGTACCACCTCTTCTTTATCCATTCATCTACTGATGGACACTTATGTTGCTTCCATTTCTGGGCTATTGTAAATAGTGCTTCAATAAACATAGGGGTGCATCTGTCTTTTTCAAACTGGGCTGCTGTATTCTTAGGGTAAATTCCTAGGAGTGGAATTGCTGGATCAAATGGTATTTTTATTTGGGGTTTTTTGAGGAACCTCCATACTGCTTTCCACAATGGTTGAACTAATTTACATTCCACCAGCAGTGTAGGAGGGTTCCCTTTTCTCCAAATCCTCACCAACATTTGTTGTTGTTTCTGTTTTAGATGTTGGCCATCCTCACTGGTGTGAGGTGATATCTCATTGTGGTCTTAATCTGCATTTCTCTGATGATTAGTGACGTGGAGCATCTTTTCATGTCCCTATTGGCCATCTGAAATTCTTCTTGAGAGAAGTGTCTATTCATGTCCTCTGCCCATTTCTTAATTGGATTATTTGCTTTTTGTTTGTTAAGGTGCATGAGTTCCTTATATATTTTGGATGTCAACCCCTTATCGGATATATCATTTATGAATATATTCTCCCATACTGTAGGATGTCTTTTTGTTCTACTGATGGTGTCCTTTGCTGTACAGAAGCTTTTCAGCTTCATATAGTCCCACTTGCTCATTTTTGCTTTTGTTTCCCTTGCCCGGGTAGGTGTGTCATGAAGAAGTCGCTCATGTTTATGTCCAAGAGATTTTTGCCTATGTTTTTTTCTAAGAGTTTTATGGTTTCATGACTTACATTCAAGTCTTTGATCCACCTTGAGTTTACCTTTGTGTATGGGGCTAGACAGTAGTCCAGTTTCATTCTCTTACATGTAGCTGTCCAGTTTTTTTAACACCAGCTGCTGAAGAGGCTGTCATCTCCCCATTGTATATCCAAGGCTCCTTTATCAAATAATAATTGACTGTATATGTTTGGGTTAATGTTTGGATTTTCTATTGTGTTCCACTTCTCTGTGGGTCTGTTGTTGTGCCAATACCAAATTGTCTTGATTACTGTGGCTTTGTAGTAGAGCTTGAACTCAGGGAGCGTAATTCCCCGTTTTATTCCTCCTTCTCAGGATTGCTTTGGCTATTCGGGGTCTTTTGTGGTTCCATATGAATTTTAGAATTATTTGTTCCAGTTCATTGAAGAAAGCTGCTGGTAGTTTGATAGGGATTGCATTGAATCTGTAGATTGCTTTAGGTAGTATAGCCATTTTGACAATATTTATTCTTCCTAGTCAAGAGCATGGGATGCATTTCCATTTGTTAGTGTCCTCTTTAATTTCTCTTAGGAGTGTCTTGTAGTTTTCAGAGTACAGGTCTTTCAGTTCCTTCATTAGGTTTATTCCTAGGTATTTTATTCTTTTTGATGCAATTGTGAATGGAATTGTTTTTCTGATTTCTCTTTCTGTTAGTTCATCATTAGTGTATAGGAAAGCAACAGATTTCTGTGTGTTAATTTTGTATCCTGCAACTTTGCTGAATTCATATATTAGTTCTAGTAGCTTTGGAGTGGAGTCTTTAGGGTTTTTTATGTACAATATCATGTTATCTGCAAATAGTGACAATTTGATTGTTCTTTACCAATCTGGATGCCTTGTATGTCTTTGTTTTGCTGATTGCTGTGGCTAGGACCTCCAGTAATATGTTGAATAACAGTGGAGAGAGTGGGCATCCCTGTCTTGTTCCCGATCTTAGATGAAAAGCTTTCAGCTTCTCCCTGTAAAGTATGATGTTAGCTGTGGGTTTGTCATGTATGGCCTTTATGATGTTGAGGCACTTGCCGTCTATACCCATTTTGTTGAGAGTTTTAATCAGGAATGGATGCTGAATTTTGTCAAATGCTTTTTCAGCATCTATGGAGATGATCATGTGGTTTTTGTTATTCTTTTTGTTGATGTGGTGGATGATGTTGATGGATTTTCGAATGTTGTACCATCCTTGCATCCCTGGGATGAATCCCACTTGATCATGGTGTATGATCCTCTTGATGTATTTTTGGATTCGGTTTGCTAATATTTTGTTGAGTATTTTTGCATCTATGTTCATCAGGGATATTGGTCTGTAATTTTCTTTTTTGGTGAGGTCTTTGCCCGGTTTTGGTATTAGAGTGATGCTGGCTTCATAGAATGAGTTGGAAGTATTCCCTCCTCTTCTATTTTTTGAAAAACTTTAAGGAGAATGGGTGTTATTTCTTCTCTATGTGTCTGGTAGAATTCAGAGGTGAATCGATCTGGTCCAGGGGTTTTGTTCTTGGGTAGTTTTTTGATTACTGACTCAATTTCATTGCTGGTGATTGGTCTGTTTAGTTTTTCTGTTTCTTGTTTGGTCAGTCTTGGAAGGTTGTATTTTTCTAAGAAGTCGTCCATTTCTTCTATGTTTTCCATCTTGTTAGCATATAGATTCTCATAATATTCTCTTAAAATTCTTTGTATTTCTGTGGCGTCTGTCGTTATTTTTCCTTTTTCATTTCTGATTCTGTTTATGTGTGTAGATTCTTTTTTTCTCTTAATGATTCTGGCTAGGGGTTTATCTATTTTCTTTATTTTTTCAAAGATCCAGCTCTTGGTTTCATTGATTTTTTTCTATTGTTTTGTTCTTCTCAATTTTATTTATTTCTTCTCTGATCTTCATTATATTATGTCCCTCCTTCTGGTGACTTTGGGCCTCATTTGTTCTTCTTTTTCCAATTTCAGTAATTCTGTGTTTAGACTATTCATTTGGAAATGTTCTTCCTTCTTTAAATAGGCCTGGATTGCAATATACTTTCCTCTTAGAACTGTGTTTGCTGCGTCCCACAGAAGTTGTGGCTTTGTGTTGTTGTTGTCATTAGTCTCCATATATTTTTTCATTTCTGTTTTGATTTGGTCGTTAACGCATTGATTAGTTAGGAGAATGTTGTTAAGTCTATATGTATTTGTGAGCGTTTTTGATTTCTTTCTAAAATTTTTTCTAGTTTTATACCTTTGTGATCTGAGAAGTTCGTTGGTAGGATTTCAATATTTTTGAATTTACTGAGGTTCTTTTTGTGGCCTAGTATGTGGTCTATTCTAGAAAATGTTCCATGTTCACTTGAGAAGAATGTGTATCCTGCTGCTTTTGGGTGCAGAGTTCTGTAGATGTGTGTTAGGTCCATCTGTTCTAGTGTGTTGTTCAGTGCCTCTGTGTCTTTACTTATTCTCTGTCTGGTTGTTCTGTCCTTTGGAGTGAGTGGTGTGTTAAAGTCTCCTAAAATGACTGCATTGCTTTATTTCCTCCTTTAATTCTGTTATTATTTGTTTTACATATGCCGGCACTCCTGTGTTGGGTGCATATATATTTATAGCGGTTATATCCTCTTGTTGGATTGACCCCTTTATCATTATGTAATGTCCTTCGTTATCTCTTGCTACTTTCTTCGTTTGGAAGTCTATTTAGTCTGATACAAGTACTGCAACACCTGCTTTTTTCTCCTTGTTGTTTCCATGAAATATCTTTTTCCATCCCTTCAGTTTTAGTCTGTGTATATCTTTGGCTTTGAGGTGAGTCTCTTGTAAGCAGCACATAGATGGGTCTTGCTTTTTTATCCATTCTATTATTCTCTGTCTTTTGATTGGTGCATTCCACCCATTTACATTTAGGGTGATTATCGATAGATATGTACTTACTGCCATTGCTGGCTTTAGATTCGTGGTTACCAAAGGTTCAAGGGGTGCTTCTTTACTATCTGACAATCTAACTTAACTTTCTTGTTAAGTTATTGGAAACACAGTCTGATGTTTCTTTATCTCTCTCCCTTCTTATTCTTCCTCCTCCATTCTTTATATAGTAGGTGTTTTATTCTTTGCCTTTAGTTAGTATTTGGATGGTCTGCTTTCTTTGCTATGAATTTATTTTCTCTGGTGACATCTTTTTAGCCTTCGAGGTGCTTCCCTCTAGAGCAGTCCGTTTAAGATATCCTGTAGAGGTGGTTTATGGGAGGCAAACTCTCTCAGCTTTTGCTTGTCTGGAAATTGTTAAATCCCTCCAGCATATTTAAATGATAATCGTGCTAGATACAATATTCTTGGTTCGAGGCCCTTCTGTTTCATTACGTTAAATATATCATGCCATTCTCTTCTGGCCTGTAAGGTTTCTGTTGAGAATTCTGATGATAGTCTGATGGGTTTTCCTTTGTAGGTGATTTTTTTTCTGTCTCTAGCTGCCTTTAGCACTCTGTCCTTATCTTTGATCTTTGCCATTTTAATTATTATGTATCTTGGTGTTGTCTTCCTTGGGTCCCTTGTGTTGGGAGATCTGTGGGCTTCCGTGGAGTGCGAGACTATTTCCTTCCCCAGCATGGGGAAGTTTTCAGCAATTATTTCTTCAAAGACACTTTCTATGCCTTTTCTCTCTCTTCTTCCTCTGGTACTCCTATAATGCGAATATTGTTCCGTTTGAATTGGTCACACAGTTCTCTTAATATTCTTTCATTCCTAGAGATCATTTTATCTCTCTCTGCCTCTGCTTCTCTGTACTCCTGTTCTCTGATTTCTATTCCATTAACAGTCTCTTGCACCTCCTCCAGTCTGCTCTTAGGCCCGTCAATTGATTGTTTCATTTCTGTAATGTCCCTCCTGACTTCATCTCTTAGCTCTTGCATATTTCTCTGTAGGTCCATCAGCATGCTTGTGACTTTTATTCTGAATTCTTTTTCAGGACAATGGTTTAAATCTATCCCACCAGGCCCTCTCTCTGGAGTTGTCTGGGTGATTTTTGACTGGACCAGATTCTTCTCTTTTCATGGTGATGGAAGTGGTCGCAGGCAGGTGCCATGTGTGTCAGCTGGGAGAAAAAAGTCCCTTCCTGCTTGTTGTTCTCCTTGCCCTTCTCCACAGCCTGTGGTGGTTACCTGCACACTGGGAGGCAGTCTCTGGGATAATTCCTGAACTGTCATATGCGGGGCCACCGTCAGGCTAGCCTAGAGCACTGTGGGGGTTTTCAGCCATGCTGGGTACATTCTGTGCCCCTTGGTGCCTTCCTGACTTTGCACTGGCTTCCACTGCCCTTCCCAGTTAGCTGTGTGCCCGCTGGGAGGTGATTCTGTGTTGTTGCTGTGGGCGGAGCCTCTCTCCCACTGATCCGCAGCTGTGGTGGATCCACCGGACCATTTGCGGCACCGGCCACGGTGAACAAATAGCAGACTGCTTATCACTGTGAGGGGCTTCGGCGGGGTTACTTTACCTGGCAGCCAGTTACGGGGCCTGAAATTCCTCAAGATTCCCAGCCTGCTGGGCTGAGTGCGCTGGGACAATTTTGTTCCGCTATTGGGCCCTTTTCTCTTTAAGACTTTTTAAAAAGCACCCTCTTTTCTTTTGTCCCAGGGGAGCTGGCTGTGGGGACCTGCTCGCAGTCTCCATCTTGGATCCTGCCCTTCTGTTTCTCTAATCTCCAATACACCATGCAATGTGTGTCTGTGCTCCCGATGCAGATAACCAGGGCTGGTTATTTAGCAGTCCTGTGTTTCCACTCCCTCCCCACTCTGAATCTTTTCCTCCCACCGGTGAGCTGGGGTGAGGGAATGTTTGGGTCCCACCGGGTCGCGACTTTGTATCTTACCTGCTTTGTGAGGCACTGAGTTCTCGCAGATGTAGCTGTAGCCTGGCTGTTGTACTGTATCTTCTGCTCTCTCTTTTAGTAGTAGTTGTATTTTCAAAAATATATATGGTTTTGGGAGGAGATTTCCGCTGCCCTGCTCATGCCACCATCTTCCCAGAATCTCTGTAACCTTTTTGATAGTGATATATGGCTTACCAAGGCTTGAGTGTCTTTCACTGAAATAGGATGATGGATGTCTGGAAATAGCTTTCAGATCCTTTATATCATTGCTATCCTTAGCAATTTACTTTCCATTGCTCTTTGATTAATGAGTTTGGCAATTTTGGGAAAGATCTGTACTGTCTGTGCCAATTAATTTCCAAAATGGCCCTCCAATATATAAGCATGGTGATGCCATTTGACTTCTGTAATTCTGAGGAACACATTTTATGTAGATATTGGTTTCAGAAGTCAGCTAGTAATATGTAAATCATGTATAGTCAAAATAACCCTGGATATTCATTAATTTTGCAAGTAAGCATAATTACAGGATTTATGTATAAAACATGTACAGTAGTATAGATGTATAATTTAATAATGTATAATATGTAATAGAAGACACTCAGTGTATAGTTTATATGTGCCACCTCTTCTTTATCCATTCATCTACTGATGGACACTTAGGCTGCTTCCATTACTTGGCTATTGTAAATAGTGCTGCGATAAACATAGAGGTGCATAAGTCTTTTTCAAACTGGGCTGCTGCATTCTTAGGGTAAATTCCTAAGAATGAATTTCTGGGTCAAATGGTATTTCTATTTTGAGTTTTTTGAGGAACCTCCATACTGCTTTCAATGGTTGAACTAATTTACTTTCCCACCAGCAATGTAGGAGGATTCCCCTTTCTCGACATCCCCGCCAATATTTGTTGTTGTTTGTCTTTTGGATGGTGGCCATCTTAACTGATGTGACGTGATACCTCACTGCGGTTTTAATTTGCATTTTTCTGATGATTAGCGATGTGGAGCATCTTTTCATGTGCCTGTTGGCCATCTGAATTTCTTCTTTGGAGAAGTGTCTGTTCAGCACTTCCCCCCATATTTTAATTGGCCTATTTGCTTTTTGTTTGTTGAGGTGCGTGAGCTCTTTATATAATTTGGATGTCAACCCCTTATCAGATATGTCATTTATGAATATATTCTCCCATACTGTAGGATGTCTTTTTGTTCTACTGATGGTGTCTCATGATATACAGAATTTTTTAGTTTGATATACTCCCACTTGTTCATTTTTGCTATTGTTTCCCTTGCCCGGGGAGATATGTTCATGAAGAAGTTGCTCATGTTTATGTCCAAGAGATTTTTGCCTATGTTTTTTTCTAAGAGTCTTATGGTTTCATGACTTACATTCAGGTCTTTGATCCATTTTGAGTTTACTTTTTGGTATGGGGTTAAAAAATAATCCAGTTTCATTCTCTTACATGTAGCTGTCCAGTTTTGCCAACACCATCTGTTGAAGAGGATGTCATTTCCCCCATTGTATATCTATGGTTCCTTTATCGTATATTAATTGACCATATATGTTTGGGTTTATATCTGGGCTCTCTAGTCTGTTCCATTGGTCTATGGGTCTGTTCTTGTGCCAGTACCAAATTGTCTTGATTACTGTGGGTTTGTAGTAGAGCTTGAAGACAGGGAGTGTAATTCCCCCCGCTTTATACTTCCTTCTCAGGATTGCTTTGGCTACTCAGGTCTTTTGTGCTTCCATATGAATTTTAGAACTATTTCCTCTAGTTCATTAAAGAATGCTGTTGGTATTTTGATAGGTATTGCATTGAATCTGTAGATTGCTTTAGGCAGCATGGCCCTTTTGACAATATTAATTCTTCCTATCCATGAGGACAGATTGTGTTTCCATTTATTGGTATCTTCTTTAATTTCTCTCATGAGTGTCTTGTAGTTTTCAGAGTATAGGTCTTTCACTTCCTTGGTTAGGTTTATTCCTAGGTATTTTATTCTTTTTGATGCAATTGTGAATGGAATTGTTTTCCTGATTTCACTTTCTGCTAGTTCATCATTAGTGTATATGAATGCAACAGATTTCTGTGTATTAATTTTGTGTCCCGCAACTTTACTGAATTCAGATATTAGATCTAGTAGTTTTGGAGTGGATTCTTTAGTTTTTTTTATGTACAATATCATGTCATCTGCAAACAGGGACAGTTTGACTTCTTTCTTACCATTCTGGATGCCTTTTATTTCCTTTTGTTGTCTGATTGCCATGGCTAAGACCTCTAGAACTATGTTAAATAAAAATGGGGAGAGTGGGCATCCTTGTCTTGTTCCCCATCTTAAAGGAAAAGCTTTCAGTTTCTCACTGTTAAGTATAATGCTGGCTGTGGGTTTTATCATATATGGCCTTTATTATGTTGAGGTACTTGCCTTCTATACCCATTTTGTTCATTTTGTTGAGATTTTTTTTATCATGAATAGATGTTGAATTCTGTCGAATGCTTTTCCAGTAACTATGGAGATGATCATGTGGTTTTTGTCCTTCTTTTTATTGATGTGGTGGATGATGTTGATGGATTTTTGAATGTTGTTCCATCCTTGCATCTCTGGGATGAATCCCACTTGATCATAATGGTTGATCTTTTTGATGTATTTTTGAATTCAGTTTGCTAATATTTTGTTGAGTATTTTTGCATCTATTTTCATCAGGGATATTGGTCTGTAATTTTCTTTTTTGGTGAGGTCTTTGCCTGGTTTTGGTATTAGAGTGATGTTGGCCTCATAGAATGAGTTTGGGAGATTCCCTCCTCTTCTACTTTTTGGAAAACTTTAAGGAGGATGGGTATTGGGTCTTCACTAAATGCTTCATAAAATTCAGCGGTGAAACCATCGGATACAAGGGTTTTCTTCTTAGGTAGTTTTTCGATAACCAATTCAATTTCTTTGCTGGTAATCTGTCAATTCAGATTTTCTGTTTCTTCCTGGGTCACCTTGGAAGGTTGTATTTTTGTAGAAAGTGGTCTATTTCTTCTAGGTTATCCAGTTTGTTAGCATACAATTTTTCATAGTATACTCTAATAATTCTTTGTATTTCTGTGATGTCCATAGTGATTTTTCCTTTCTCATTTCTTATTCTGTTTATGTCAGTAGACTCTCTATTTTTTTGATAAGTCTGGCTAATAGGGGTTTATCTATTTTTTTATTTTCTCGAAGTACCAGCTCCTGCTTTCATTGATTCTTTCCATTGTTTTATTCTTGTCAAGTTTATTTCTGCTTTAATGTTTATTATGTTCCTCCTTCTGATGACCTTGGGCCTTTTTTCTTCCTTTTCTGGTTTCATTAATTATGAGTTTGGACTATTCATTTGGGATTGTTCTTCTTTCCTGAGGTATGCCCGTACTGCAATATATTTCCCTCTTAGCACAGCCTTCACTGCATCCCAGAGATTTTGCAGTGTTGAATTATTGTTGTACTATGTCTCCATATATTGATTGATCTCTGTTTTTATTTGGTCATTGATCTATTGATTATTTAGGAGCATGTTATTAAGCCTCCATGTGTTTGTGGGCTTTTTCATTTTCTTTGAGTAATTTATTTCTAGTTTCATACCTTTGTGATCTGAGAAGCTGGTTGGTAGGATTTCAATCTTTTTGAATTTACTGAGATTCTTGTTGTGGCCTAGTACATGATCTATTCTTGAAAATGTTCCATGTGCATTTGAGAAGAATGTGTATCCTGTTGCTTTTGGATGGAGTGTTCTGTAGATGTCCATTAGGTCTATCTGTTCTAATACACTGTTCAGTGCCTCTGTCTCTTTATTTATTTCTGTCAGGTTGATCTGTCCTTTGGATTGAGTGGTGTATTGAAGTCTCCTAAAATGAATGCATTGCATTCTATCTCCCCCTTTAATTCTGTTAGTATTTGTTTCACATATATAGGTGATCCTGTGTTGGGTGCATAGATATTTATAATAGTTATATCCTCTTGTTGGACTAACCCCTTTATCATTATGTAATGTCCTTCTTTGTCTCTTGTTACCTTCTTTGTTTTGAAGTCTATTTTGCCTGATACAAGTACTGCAACTCCTGCTTTTTTCTCCCTATTAGTTGCATGAAATATCTTTTTCCATTCTTTCAGTTTAAGTCTGTGTATGTCTTTGGGTTTGAAGTGAGTCTCTTGTAGGCAGCATATGGATAGGTCTTCTTTTTATCCATTCAGTGACTCTACATATTTTGATTGGTACATTCAGACCATTTACATTTGGGGTGATTATCTATAGGTATGTACTTATTGCCATTGCAGGCTTTAGATTTGTCATTACCAAAGGTTCAGGGGTAATTCCCTTACTATCTAACAGTCTAATTTAACTCACTTCATATGCTATTACAAACACAACCTAAAGATTCTTTTTTTTTCCTCCTTTTCCTTCCTCTTCCACTCTTTGTATGTTATGAATCATATTCTGTACTTTTTGTCTATCCCTTGCCTGACATCTATTTACCTTAGGAATACTTCCCTCTATAGGAGTCCCTCCAAAATGTATTGTAGAGGTGTTTTGTGGGAGGTAAATTCTCTCAGTTTTTGCATATCTGAAAATTGTTTAATTCCTCCTTCAAATTTAAATGATAACCTTTCTGGGTATTCTTGGTTCAAGGCCCTTCTGCTTCATTGCATTAAATATATCATTTTACTCCATTCTGGCGTGTAAGGTTTCTGTTGAGAAGTCTGATGGTAGCCTGATAGGTTTTCCTTTGTATGTGATCTTTTTTCTCTCTCTAGCTGCTTTTAAAAGTCTGTCTTTATCCTTGATCTTTGCCATTTTAATTATCATATGTGTTGATGTTGTCTTTCTTGGGTCCCTTGTGTTGGGAGATCTGTGCACCTCCATGGCTTGAGAGACTATCTCCTTCACCAGATTGGGGAAGTTTTCAGCAATTACCTCCTCAATGACACTTTCTTTCCCTTTTTCTCTCTCTTCTTCTTCTGGTACCCCTGTAATGCGAATATTGTCCATTTGGATTGGTCACACAGTTCTCTCAATATTCTTTCATTCTTAGAGATCCTTTTTTCTCTCTGTGCCTCAGCTTCTTTATATTCCTCTTCTCTAATTTCTATTCCATTTTCCGTGTCTTCTACTACATCTAATCTGCTTTTAAATCCCTCCATTGTATGTTTCATTTCAGATATGGAATTTCTTAATGATTGAATCTCCATCTTAAATTTGTTCCTGAGTTCTTGAATATTTTTTTTGTACCTCCATAAACATGTTTATGATTTTTATAAAAACTCTCTTTCAGGAAGATTGGTGACTTTGGTTTCATTTGGCCCTTTTTCTGGGGTTTGTGAGATTTTGGTCTGAACCATATTCTTTTGACATTTCATATTTCTGTGTGGTGCCCTCTATTGCCCAGAAGCTCCAGTCTCTGGGGCTGCTCAGCCCCTCGAGTGAGGTTTGGTGTCATAGGGGAGCAGAGCTGGTGCCCTGTTTCATGAGGTCCACTCTGTTTGTGAGGTCTGTATGCATTCTGGTGCAGCCTTCTTTCCTATTGCTATTTTAGGGTTAGTTGTATTAACTATATTTTCTCACTCTCTGTGGTTTTGGGAGGAGTTCTCTGTCTCACCTCTTATGCCGCCATCTTGAATCTTCTGATTTGCTATTTTTTTTAAACATAATTTTTCATCCAAGTTCATGAAGAGACTATAGTTTTATTTTTTTTCTCTGGTTTTGGTATCAGAATAAATACTAGACTTATAAAATGAGTTGGTAGTGTTCCCTTCTTTTCCATGTTTGGGAAGAGTAAAGTTGAAATAATTTTCTCTAAATGTTTGGTAGAATTATCCAGTAAAACCATTAGGTTTCATTTTCATTATGCTTTTAGTTAAAATTCAGTTCATTTTATGTTTATAGAACTCTTCAACTTGTATATTCTACTTTCATTGAGTTTTGTTAGTTTGTGACTTTGGGGAATGGTTCCATTATTCTATATTGTTGAATTTCTGAGCATAAGGTTATTTGCAGTATTCCTCTTATCTTTTTTATGTCCATGGAGTCTGTGGTGACCATACCTATTTCATTCCTGATATTGGTATTTCTGGTCTATAATCTTTCTGTCTCTCTCTCTCAGCCAGTCTTGCTATAGGTTTATCAATGATATTGATCTTTTGAAAAATAGCTTTTGGTTTCTTTGATATTTTCTATCTTTTTTCTTTTTTCAATCCTATTGATGTATGATCCAATCTTTATTCTGTTCTTCCTTCTTTTTGCCTTGAGTTTATTTTGCTCCTGTCTTATCAGATTCTTAAGATGGAAACCTGAATTATTGATGTGGGGACTTTCTTCTTTTCTACTACAAGCACTTACTATTTAAAAACTTCCCTTTCAGCACTGCTTTAAGAGCATTCCATGAGGTTTGTTATGCTATATTTCCTATTTCATTCAGTTTTGTAGATTTTTGGACTTCCCTTTTTGATCAATGTAGTATTTACAAGTGAGTTTTTTAATGTCCAGCTAACAAGATTTTTCTGTTATCTTTCTGTAATTGATTTGTAGTTTGATTCCATTGTGGTCAGAGAACACACTCTGGATGATCTAAATTATTTTAAAATTGTTGAGATTTGCTCATGTCCCAAGATATAAATGTCCCATGGGTACTTGAAAAAAAAAGTTACTGTGTTGCTGTTTGGTAGTGTGTTCTACATATGTCAATTAGATCCTTTTGAACAATTGTTACTCAATTTTTTATACCCTTGCTTATTATCTGCCTAGTAATGCTATCAGTTTATGAGAGTAAGGTGATAAAGCCCCCAACTACAGTTGTGCTTTTTTTTTTTCTGTTTCTCATTTCAGCTCTTCCATCCACATTTATTCTTTCATCTCATCTCCTGCTCTTCTCTTCCTTGTTTCCTCTTCCCTAGCCACACCGTCCTCTTGGCTAGTCTTCAAACATGCCAGGGCCATACCCATATCTGGGCCTTTAGGTTTTTCACTCTACCTGGGATACACTTTCCCAGAGATCCTCATGTTGAAATCCCTAACATCCTTTAAGTCTTTGTTCAGATGTCACTTCAGTGATGCCTACCTAATTACTATTTTTAAAAAGACTGCCTCACTCCCACTCTAGGACCTTGCAGATTCCTACTTTCTACTTTTTTTCCTCTTTTACCAGTAGGTGGCAGAGTAAGGATTTAAGCCTAAATCTGTCTAAATTCAGTCCTTTTCCCTCAAAGTCAATGCCCAAGAGAAATTTAGTGAACAAACATTTAAGGATGTAACAATACTAACATATTTATTTTATGGATAATATTTCAAAAAGCATAGCCTGTAATCTACACTGAGCCCTTTATAAGGATATGATAAAGGAAAGAGTACTTCCAGAGCACGCCCTATAGGGGTGGGGGGAGGTTTCCGTAAGATTCCTCAATATGATATTTATCTCATTCCAAAATTTCTCTTCAGGCAGCAGTTAAACTTACCAAATTCATGTTTTTTTCACTTTCCTCAAATCCTCAACATTTACTAAATGTGTAACCATCTTTTCCTTATTTTTATCTGTGTCTAAGACATTAGGACTCTAATGAGGATTAAATGAGTTAATACAGATAAAGACCTTAGAACAGGACCCAAGTTATTGTAAATGCTGTTTATGTGTTTCTCTAGAAAATACTCCATATAAACATCATAGTCTTTTCAATAAAGTTCCTAGCTGCCCTCTAATATTGTCTCTACATAGATTCCCATTCCTTGCACAACCTCCAGCTGCTCCTCCAACCTCTAGCCCCCAGTCACCATCGCATACCCCTTTTCACAAACATTAAAAGAAACAGACTCTTCCACAAGAGAACCTCTGCAGTACCCACAATCTTTAGAAGAAAAAAATGAAATGGTTAAGTGACAATTCTCTCTCCTCAGAAAGGATTAAAATGAATATTCTTATACAAAGGACCAGAAAATCAAATGACATTCCAAAGTCAGAAAGAAAAAAAAGTAGCATTTGATTATTGTGGGCCTGTGGCCACAGGACCTGAGAGGTTTCTGTAATGAAAGCTGTCAAAAGTGTTAGGAGATGAGATCAAACATGTGAAGAAATGAAAGACAGAAAAGGCAATGGAACAGATGGAAGTTGTTGGGGCAAAATTAAGTTTGAAGTTTCTAATACTACAAGTATTTTAGATATTAGTGTCAAATAAACCCAGGTTAGAATCATGACTTATTATATCAGTATAAAGATAAATATATTTTATTGGAAGACATGCTCTTAAGATGAATTCAGTGCATAGTATGGTGGAAATTAGATTTATTTTTACCTGTATTTTTTAACATGAACTATAAATGTTTTCATTAACTTGTTTTATTTCATTGTATTTATTTTTTCACTTTCATTTATGGCAGTACATTTTTACTTAAATAAAAAATACTAAGCATAAAGCAGTACAAGTGATTTATGGGTATAACAATTACCTTGCCAGTGATACAGAAATCACTGAACTCTCAGAAGTTTTTCCTTAAATCAGCTTGTGAACGGAGTAGTCTGCAAACCTCTGCATGGAGTAGGAATGAGTCAGAGTTCTAGCCCTCCAGCAGCAGAAGAAAACAGGAGAACTCTCACCTCCCAGGTGTCAGAAAGCACACCTGCATTGACATTTCACTAGTGATTGGAGTCATGTCTTTGATTCTGTGAACACCACTGTGTATCTGAGAATTATTCAATACTGTATTCAGTGCAGTGCCACTATGAGACCACATTCCAGAGACTGGGGAGAGGCAGAATACTAAGAAGTCATTTATACACCCATATTAGAAGACTTCAAGCAAGGGTGTAGATGAATCACATAAACTTCCTTGAGTTTGAGCCTGTTAATGCTCAAAAACTACTCTTCTTCCTTGTCACACAGCAAACACCACTTTCAAGCTTACTTTTAAAAATGGAGATATTGTGACCACATATTGTCCAAGAGAATGTAAGTGCAAGTGATGTAAGCTGTTTCTAGTATGGCCATGAAACAGCCCACATGGCCATCTTCTCTTTCTATCTTCCAAGTATACAGTTGTCAGCAAGGTCAAATTTCTAAAGTAGGGGAGTTCTAAGATGGAAGAAACTCAGATATTTGAGTTTGCTTGAAGGACAGACCTCCCGGAAAGCCTCCTGGCAAGGAGCATCATCATAGGTCATTGTATGAGTTAAAAATAAATTTTTTACTAAGCCTTTGTGATTAATTGGTTGATTATTCATGAAGCTGGCTTTACTTACTCTGACTAATACAATATTTCTATGATTCAAAAGAAGTTTAGAGAGTGAGATGGTCTACTTTTTTTCATTTATCATGTATTGTTATGAGGACCAAATCAGGGCCAGGATAATTACTATCTTTTTTAAAATCAAAGAGCATATACCATTACCATTTTACCAAGTAGATGGTTTGAGGTTCTGCAATGGACATAGATAACACAGAGATGTTTCAGGCACTGGGAGCCAACTTTATAGTATGAGGAGTAAGGATGCTTTATAGACCATGTCTCATAATGAGTGAGAGCTACATCTGAACATTGTCATCTAAGTGATGTGTTGCTAACCTAGAGACTGTAAAGAGAGGTGGCTTTACTGTCAGACAGATCTGGATGAGAACCCCAGCTGTGCTACTTACTAGACTTAGTTACTTAAACCTCTTTAATTCATTTCCTTATCTGTAGAAGGGGGGATTTTCATACTTCTCAAGGTTTTTGGGAAATAACAAGTGTAAACATTCATAAAGATAGTCTGTCCATGTGTCTCCCCACTTCCATACTCTGATTGAGATACTTGATAGGAACGATCCCATCATCATCATCTCTTTACTATCCATGCATCCTGCACATCTAGCAATTGATCAGTATCAGTAATGCTTATGGAGAAGATCTGAACCAGGCCTTAGCCTCTTTCATTTAAATTGAAGTGTTCTACTTGGAGTTTCCTTGCAACTCTGACAGTTTGTATTTCTATGGAAACTGATCATATGGTTATATTAATAACAATCTCCTTTACACAGAAAATTAAATTGATTATGTTATGACTGTTGCCATGATTTTTTTTTAAATGTACGTCTTTGAGCTGCATGTGACAAAGGCTGGGCAGGGTATGTTTCCTCACTCTCCACTAAGTTGGATGGCACAGACAGAATAATTTTATACACAATAGATTTGGTAATGTAGTAAAAGTATTACCTATGATAAACATTTAATAATTTACAAAGTGCCATTTTTTTGTAAAAATAATTGCAAATATTCTTGGGAAAGCTTTATACGATCTTTGCAAAATTTCATCATGCAGGTTTATATCAATGAGTATTTTTTTCCAGAACACACACGAAATGTATAATGAAATATTACTCAGCAAAAAAGAATGAACTATCAATCCATACAACAAAATGGATATTAAATGTATATTGCTAAGTAAAATAAGGGACTCTGAAAATTTACATACTACATAGTGCTGTATATATGACTCTTGCCCAAAGACAAAAATTTGGTGGTGAAACAAAGTTCAGTGGCTTCCACAGGTTAGAGGCAGGGAGATAGTATGACCATGATGTGATACCGTAAGGAAATGCTTGGGGGTAATGTAAGCTATTCCATACCCTGATTGTGGTGATGGCAACATAAATCTATACATATGTTAAGATTTGTATAATTTTACACTAATATAAATCAATTTTACTGTATAAAAATTTTAAACAGAAAAAGTTTGTGGAATGCAACTAAAGCAGTACATAGGGGGATAGTATAGCAGTAAATATCTATATTAGAAATAAAGAATCACCTCAACATAATGATCTTAGCTTCTACCTTAAGAAACTAGAAAATGAAGCAAACTAAACCCAAAGTAGGCACAAGAAAGAAAATAATAATGATCTCAGCAAAAATCAATGAGAAGCAGAAAACAATCGAGAAAAGTCAAAAGGAAAAGTCAGCTCTTTGAGAAGTCAGTAATATTAATAAACTTCTACTCACATGATCAGAAAAATAAGACACAAAACATACATAATCAACGTCAGAGATGAAAGAGATGGAATTACTATGGATCCTAGAGATAGTAAAATGACAAGGGACTGTTATAAATAACTTCATGCCAATACATTATACAACTTAGATTAAATGGACAAATTCCTTGAAAGGTATAAACTACCAAAGCTCACTCAAGAAGAAATAGATAACCTATATAATTCTATATCTAATGAGGAAATGAAATTTTTTGTTTCAAACCTTCTCACAAAGAAAACCACAGGCCCAAGTGGCTTCACTTTTGAATTCTACCAAATATGTACGGGAGAAATAATGCCATTTTTATAAATTCTTCCAGAAAAATTGAAGAAAGAACACTTCTCAACTCGTTCTAATCCTAGGTTAGATAATAATTTCTTGTATATGCCACCAAAGGCATTATCTATAAAAGGAAAAAAATGGTAAATTGGACTGCATCAAAATTTAAAACTTCTTATCTTTAAAAGACATTTAAAAAATGAAAAGACAAGCCATAGACTGGGATAAAATATTTGCAAGTCATATATCTTATAAAGAATTTGCATTCCGAATATATAGAAAACACTCAAAATTCCATAATTTAGAAAACAAACTACCCAATAAACAAATGGGCCAAATATTTTAACACATACTTCACTAAATAAGATAGGTGGATGGCAGAGGAGTACAGGAAAGCATGCTCAACATCATTAGGAAATGCAAATCAAAACTATGAGGTACCATTTTTCACCTACTAGGATGGCTGTAAATAACAGAAAGACAGAAAATAACAAGTGTTGCCAAGGATTTGGAGGAAATGGAATTTTCATACACTGCTTGTGGGAATGTAAAATTTTACAACAGCTTTGGAAAACATCTCAGTAATTTATTTAATAGTTAAACATACACCTGCCATGTGATCTAGCCATTCCACGCTTAGTTATTTATCCAAGAGAAATGGAAGCATACATCCATTCAATGACTTGCAGACAAATGCTTACAGAAGCTTTATTTGTAATAGCCAAAAGCTGCAAACAACCCAAATGTCCATCAACAGATGAATCAATAAATTGTGATATGTCCATAAAATGAAGTACTACTCAGCAATAAAAAAGTTTCTTATTGTATGTCTCCATTTATATTAATTGCAAAAAATGTAATATAATCTATCATGACAAAAAAAAGATCAGTGTTTACCTGGGGAAGAGGTTGGGGTGTGGACAGACTGCAGGAGAAGATTACAAAGAGGCATGAGGAAACTTTTGGTGAAGGATATGATCATTATTGATTATGATGAAGTGTTTCATAGATATATACATATGTTGAAAATTATCAGATTGTACACTTTAACCATGTTTAGTTTATTAATATGACAATTATACCTCAAAGACTATAATAAAAATAGCAAAGGGATATGGTATTTTACCTATCAGATTGTTAGTTTGTAACATACTTAATAATGCTAAGGGCTGGTGTTAGATGTGGCAAAACAGTTACTCTCTACACACTGCTGGCAATACTATGGAATGACACAACCATTCAAGGAAGTTAGCCTAAACATATGCATCAAAATTTAAATGTGCAAAACTATCTGAACCAGAAATTACATGACTGGAAATATATTCTAAGGGGACATGTGTAGAAATGTGTATGGACAGGATGATGAGAACAGCATTGCTTCAAAATGTGAGCAAATGCTCTACATATTCAGCAGTAGGGTATAGTGAAATAAATAATGATGCAGCTATATAGTGTAATATTATGGACTAAAAACTCTGTGTGTGACTCAAGATCCTCAGATCACACATAAAAAGGCAATAAAACTTGGCCCCCAGAGAGAAAGGTTTACAATAGCCCAAATCCCTGTAAGTGCCTGTGTTTATTCCAGCTTTCAGGTTCAGGTATGGAACACTTCCTGACTTTTCCTCTGCCTAAATCCTACTGAACTTTCAGGTCTCGGTCTAAAGGTCACTTATTTACTCAGAGATACTATCCCTGACTGCACTAAATTAGGCTGATTTCCCCATGTGCCTTATCCAGGATTCTCCTAATCAAAGACAGTACCTGTCATGCTCAGCTTTTTCAGTTATTTGCCTCTACTAGTAGACAGTGACCTCACCCTTAAAATCTCAATGAGTAGACTAGTGCCTGGCATGTCTAAACACATGTCCAGTAAATTTGGTTCCTAAATAAATAAAATGCCTGGCACATAGTAGGTATTCAACAAATGGTAACCATTGCTATTGCTACTACTTTATTCTGGACTAGATGCTATGGGAAAAGAGGGGATAGGAAGCCAATGAGAATATCACAAATTGCTGAACAGCAAGGAAGATTAGATGTTGAGGATGACTCCTGGTGATGGTACTGAATTTTTAGATATAATTGGAGACACTTTAGGAGAATACTAAGCAGCCCAGAGACAGCTATTATTAAATGTGCATGCATTGTAAATCAGACTTATTCTAAGCACTTTACATGTATTAACTCATTTAATCCTCAAAACAAGAACTCTACCAAAAGGTACATTCTTCATGATTTCACAGATGAGGACACTAGGACTCAGAAAGATTCAGTATGTTTCCAAGCTTTGCAGTTTCATATATAATTGATCGCAGGTCGGCTCCCTTCAGAGCCCATGCCTTTAACCATTGGGCACTACTGCCTCCCCCTAAATAACAGGAGAGGAACACTGCAGAAATCTCCTTTTTATTGCTAAGGAGAGCTGGGTTGTATTACACAGTTTTATAGATGAAGCAGGAAGGAAAAGAGACCTATGGAAAATTATGTAGTTAGTAAAGGGTCTAGTACTGGAATGTATATATTGTGCCTGATACTCCAGTGTTCTCCTTCATGGAGCCATCATTTTGCCTGTTTTCTCTGGTGTTTCTCTTTCTGCAGAAGAGCATGCAGGTGATTATTCACAGTTAACCTAAAAAGTAAGAGAATTGTACAAAAAGTATGTACTTTCTTGTGGAATGGGCATGAGGTTTTTCTCACATAACAGGACTTCTGCTAACGTTTGAAATAGAATTCTGTATCTAGACAGTAAAATTATTGTATAGATGGGATTTTTTTACCATCGAATATTGTCTGGGAAAATTGCAAAAGATTTGAGTGACTTTTCTCTATTAATTGTCAGCATTACTGACATATAGTACATACTATAGAGCAGAAGAACAAAAGGAGAAAACACAAAATTCCTAAATTTTGTCACAAAACCTGTAGGCAGAGAGGAAGGAGAGAACTCTCCCTGGAGGAACAGACTATCCCTGTTTCTGCAGGGACAGTCTCAGGACCTAACTTCTGGCTCTAAGCACAGACTCCTTTCCAAATCTTCCTTCTCACTGGAGTCACCAACTTCAGTTATTTTTATGTGTCACATCCTGGCTATCCACTTAGCAGCAATCCAGTCAGCTAATCAGAAGTGCTAGAGTTGAAGATCTGTCATGTGACACAGAGAACACATAACCCAAACAAAGTGAGCTTTTGTGAGAGCACGAACATCTTTGCAAGTAAATGTACAGAAAAAGGTATGAGAACAAAAAAAAGAGAGAAAATTGCTAACAGCAATCATCTCCAGGCAGGTCCATTTTTCTAGGGAGCACAAATGCTCAAAGTTCATTACAAAAATGTACCCCCTCAGTGATCTCAAATGTCATAACCACCCTTGGCATATGCTTGTTCACTCATATTACTAGAATCTGTTCTCTCTAGGAGGGGAGGTGAAAATCAGACTTGGATAGGAACTGGAATTTGTAAACAGAGGTATCTTTGGGAAGAAATACTGGATGTAATGGATGGAGGTTGATGTATAATTGTAAACTGTTTGGGAGTGACAGAGGCACAGAACAGTTTGGAACCTGGTGTAACCTCTGATTTTCACACTTCTGGACACCATTTCTATTAACTCTTTTACTGGTATGATTCTATGTGTGTTTGTTTCTGGGAGGTAAGATGTCTGAGGGGGTTGAGTGGGGAGTTGTGGGCTGAAAATTTGTTTCCCCAAAATTCATATGTTGAAGCCCTAACCTCCAATGTGACTGTATTGGAGATGAGACCTCTAAGGAAGTAATTACGGTTAAATAAGTTAATCAGGGTGGTGACCAGATCACATAGGATTTGTGTCTTTATAAGAAGAAACACCAAAAAGCTTGCTCACTCTTTCTTCGTGGGTGTATAAACAAGTCATGTAAGCACACAGAGAGGAGGCAGACATCTGCAGGCCAGGAAGAGGGCCTTCACCAGAATGCAAGCCTACCAGGCCTTAATTTTGGACTTCTGGTCTTCAGAAATGTGAGAAAAAAACTTTGTTGTTTGTTGTTTAAGCCTCAGTCTATGGTATTTTGTTACTGGCAGCGCCAGAAGACTAAGAGAGTGAAGCTGGGAGGTGGTGTCTGAGAAGAGGAATCATGATTTAGAAATGACTCATATCTGTGGGCCTGAATCAATGAATTTTTTCTCTATTGATAACAAAGAGCTTTACTTACTTGTGTACAGACTAACAGTATAATACTGCCCTACTAAAATAAAAAAGTCACTTGACTTACCAGTTTTCAAAGCCAAGTCCTAAAATGATTTTCTGCACAACACCTTACTGAGAGATTACTACTTGAGTACTAAAGAAAACTGATTCTTTTTAAAATTTAAAATGGCTATTAAATCTATTTTACACCTTACCTGATTTTCTTAAATTTTTTTATTAAGGTATCATTGATATACAATCTTATGAAGGTTTCACATGAGCAACATTGTGGTTACTACATTCACCCATATTATCAAGTCCTCCCCAACACACCCCATTGCAGTCACTGTATATCAGTGTAGTAAGATGCTAGAGTCACTACTTGTCTTTCCTGTGCTACACTGTCTTCCCCGTGACCCCCCTACATTATATGTGTTAATCATAATGCCCCTTAACCCCCTTCTCCCACCCCAACCCCTTCCTTTGGTAAACTCTACTCCCTTCTTGGAGTCTGGGAGTTCACTGCTGTTTTGTTCCTTCAATTTTGCATTGTTGTTATACTCCACAAATGAGGGAAGTCATTTGGTACTTGTCTTTCTCTGACTGGCTTATTTCACTGAGCATAATACCCACTAGCTCCATCCATGTTGTTGCAAATGGTAGGATTTGTTTTCTTCTTATGGCTGAAAAATATTCCATTGTACACTTCAGTTGTTTTTTAATATCTTGCAATACTTTCTAAACATTGTGAGTTCTCAATTTTCTTCCTAAGCACTAAATGTTAGGCTGGAGTACCATGAAGTTTCCAAACACTCCAAACCCCCAGTACTTTGAAGTCCCTGATGATATCTGGGGCTCTGAGTACCTCAGAGTCCCCTGGACTCTCAGAGGAATCCAACACTTCAGAGATCCCTAGCTCCTAGAGGCCTCAAACATCTTTTGGAAATGAAGAATTTCAGTTGTATAGTAAGTGGAGGAAATTCCTAGTATGAGGGAATCTCTAGGTCCCCGAACAACATTAAATGCTAGAGCTTTAAAACATGTCTCCTAACGGTGATTGTGGGCACCATTTTCATGGTGGGCACCTGTGCTAAAGAGAGCTTCATCTGGAAGTTTTTGCAGAAGTTAAAGGTACAGCTGAGGAAGAAGTACAGAGTATTCTGGAAACTGAGGACATAATCACCCAATAGTTTGTGAGTCAGGGACACCTGGAGTATAAACCAGTAAACTGTAATAGTCCATTGGAGTATGCATTCTTCTGGAGATTTAGAGTCAACTGAAAAACAAGTGAAATGAAAATTTTACAATTTGAGGCTGAAGACTATAACAGAGATGCCTGGGACTGGCTATCACAATACAGTAAAACTGTGAAACAAATAGAGGCCAAAGCCAGGGACAAAAACCAAAGTATTAACTGACATACCACCTGAGCCTGAGCCAGAGTTCAGCCCCTTACAAGTCCCTAACAAGCTCGAATTTGCTTCTGCTTTCAGTACTAGTACATGTAATGCATCCTGCAGATAGTGAAGCAAATTCATATTCCTCACAGTGTGGAAGGGTAACCAGAACAGCAACATACAAATAGGTACTACCAACTACAAAGGGAAAATGAGAAGAGAAAATAATGTATTTGGTATTACAGTTTGGATCTGTATGTAACATGAATTGGGGCTTATTGGAATATTGCAAATCTTTTTGTGTAACTCCAGCCATCATTTTTGTGGTAGGTACCTGTGCTAGACAGAGCTTCACTTGCTGGAGGTTCACAGTCTATATTCATCAACGAGACTTTGCTTAAAGTTCAGAGTCTATGTTCATTAATGAGCTATGGAGGTTGCATTTGCTTTCAAAGTTGAAATTCGATGTGTTTTCAGCTTGGAAAAAAGAAGAATCTTTTCATTGAATTCTAAGATAAAAAACAAATCCAATATACGACAAAGAGACTGCCCTTTGAATATTTGAATGGACTCACTACAAAGTACTCTGTACCTAAGTGAAAATAAAATGAGGAAAAACAAACTTATTCATGAATGATGTTGCAGATTTATTATGTTGCTGTATAAAGAACACCATTTAACATGATTTTGCTTATTTACTGCAGAATATAGAAAAAAATAAAAGCATAATGATGAAGACACCTTGTTCATTTATTGACCACCGGTTGTGTGTGAGGCACCAGTCTAGTTTCTGGGTACACTCCGTAGCACACAGCCCTCAGTTCTAAAGAATTCTAGATTAGGTAGTGGGAGTGACAAATATGTAAACTGGCAGTGTGGTAAATGCTGTAGTGGGGAGTGAGCATGGGGTGCCCATGAAAATTCAGAAAAGCTTACGTGACCTGTCTTGGGAGTGGGACAGGAAGGGGGCCACCAAAGGGTGCTATGAAAATCCAAGAGATGCTTAAATAAGCTTGGGGGAATTTGAAAGGGGCATCAGAGTATACTATGACAATATTGTGTATTAGGTACTTTTTGGGTACTTAACCCAGCTGTGGGGAGGAGGCACTGGCAAAGGGAAAGGAACATGAAGAGATGCTGTAGAAATAGAAAATACACTTAAATCAGCTTGAGAGAAGGGCAGAGGAGAGAGGGGTGGTTGCAGGGAAGAGGATGTTGTGGGCTACTACAGAAATTAAAAGGATAGGACCGTCAGAAAATTCTCAGTGAGATGACATCTTGAGGTCTGGCAAATTATTGCCAGAGATGGGGAAGGAAGCAAATATGGAGGCACTAAAGGCAACATGGACATTAAAGAATAAACAAATTCTTCACTGAACTATTAAGGTTATGTCGAGGGGAAAGTGGAGAAAAAGGAATGAGGTAGGGAAGAGGGGGAGCAAGGGCTAGAGTCTCAAAGGTGGGAGCTACAGCTGATTTGAATGAGAACAAAAATGATTAATAATAATGATAATCCTAGAACAATAGGAAAAAAAGAAAAACAAAAAAGCTCCAAAACACCGGCTGGACCCTCTTGGATGAACCAGGGAGAAGATTCAACCTGTGGCATCTCTGAAGGCTAACCTGGCACTTCTCTCAAGAAATACAGTTTGTTAGGGTGCACAAATTGTTTTATTAAAAATGTGTGCGTGTGTCTGTGTTTCCAGGGTGTGGGGCAGAATTAGCACTTTGACTCTCTCCTTCAGCCAGTGTAGTAAGTCCAGAGGGCTTACCTGGCACGGTGGCCCATGGTGTACTAAGGCATGTGGTATCAGGTTTCTTCCTACATCCAGGAGCTTTCTTATTTTCTTACCTTATTGTACCAAGGAGCTCAATGTCCTTTCCATCCATTCTATCACTCGGGGCTCCTGAATCCTCTACCTCACCCTGCTGCAGATCTGGAGATGTGGGAGTCATCCCTTACATTCTCATCAGTTGCAGACAAAGGACACAAATAAGAAGCTCTGGCCATCCCCAAAGCTTACCACATTTACCCCCAGAGTTGGGCACGGTATGAACTAAGCCACCTAATAGGGAGCTCCAAGTAAGGGCGCCTCACTTAGCCTTGGGCTCAGAGGGAACAGCTATCACGCACAAGAGTGGCCAGAATACCTTCTTCTTTCTTTGCCTCCAGTCAGTCTCACCGTGCTTCCATCTGTGTGCAAGGGAAAATCACTGGGGCCAGGGTAGGCTAGCAAATGACTTTCTGGCAAAGGCCCAGGGACCCATAGACATCAGCCTGCAGGCTGAGGAGGCTCCAGACAAAAGTAGATACTATGACACTTCAGCAGCTCCAAATTCACTCAGCAAACAAGAAAATGGTGATAGCCTTCTGTGATTCAGGCAGTGTGATGGAAACTGGGGCTGCAGAAAAACCAAAGGCATGTTTCTGGTCCTGGAGGGGCCACCTTTGTCAATACTACCTCCAGAGATAGACAAGGTGTGAACCTGAGGTTCAGATTACTAAGTGGCTTTCCTGTCTAAAGCTACAAGGGTGGCAAGCAACAGATCCTAGCCAAGACCCCATGCCTGGTCCCTGCAAACCCAGAGTGCTTTCCTATAGGCCACCCTGCTGTTTGTTCTTCTCTGCCTGACGATGCACGCAAAAGGTCTCTGTCTTCAAAAGAAATGTGTGAAGTCAGCGAGACAGCTCTCAGAAACCCCAACTGCAGCACCAAACCCTTTTGAGGACAAGGCTGACTTTAAATTCTCCCCCTTTTACAGATAAGGGCTCAGAGAAGTCAATCAGCTTCAGGTCAGTCAGACAGTAAGTGGGAGAGCCTGCAGAGAGCAAAGACTGATTGAGCCTCTCCTCTGTATTGGGGGCTTGCCACATACTATCTTCTGCCAGCTCAGTAAGATTACCCCGCATTTTACAGGAAGCTCCAGCTAGCTCAGGGGAAGAAATAGTGTCCCTCCAAAACCTGTCTGAGCCCAGGTTTCTTTGGTTCTGGTGTGGAATAATCATCCAATTGTCTAAAACGGTTATTTGCAAGTGTGGGCCAAGATGCTTAATTCAGTCGGAGAACAAGTAGTTCCCAGTATAAAGGGAGAAGAGTGGGAGTTTACCACAAGCTGCACTGTTAGAAGAGATGGCTGGGCTGCTGGAATCCTGAAGGCCTCAGGCCGGAGGCTCCACAGGGAGACACAAAGGACTGGGTGGCCTGCCTCAGCTCAGCAAGGAAGCAATCAATGGGCCAGGCCCATTCCTCCCTTGGCCTGGAGGTTTACTGTGTCTTCCACCCCTCCCTGCCCCCCAAGACACTACATTGGTACTGCAAAGACTTAATCTTCATTTGATTAAAGGCTGAGCAAGGGCGGGATTTCCGGTGGCTGTGAAACTCTTTACCTTGAGCAGAGTGGAGTGCCTGGGATAAAGCACAGGCAGCCCTGAATGACAGGGCCCAGGGAGAGGCAGGGAAAGGGGTTTCTGAAAGGTAGTGAGAAAAAGAGATTATTTATTGCTTCATTTACATAAATTCTTTGAGCTTGGAGCAGTATCCAGATGGGACACAAGCTGGGATCCTCTTGCAGTGTAAATCAGCAACCTAAGCTGGCGCCACCCCAACAGTCTCTACAAAGTGAGTGGAAAAGCTACAGTTTTAGTTGCCAGGATGCCTCTGAAATGGACTGAGTTTCTGGGTCCTAGAACACTCCAGTTTAAGCAGTTCAGGGATAGGCAGCCCGAGTCAGTAATGCATACATAGCAAGAGTGTCAGCTGCCATTTCCTGACTAATTGTACCAGGCACTTTGATGGCTGTTTTCATACATTGTCTCTAGCTTCTGCAACAAGTCCAGCAAGGTAGGGCCCACCAGGCCAAGTTTACAGAGGAGAAAACTCGGGGTCAGATATGAGAAGCAAATTGCTAGGCCCAGCTGGTTGGTGAGTGACAGCCTTGGGTATGAACCCAGGGCTGGCCAAGTCTGAAGCCCACACTGTCATACTAAAACATCAGACTGCACCATGAGGACACCTGGGGCTCCACCCAGCCTTGGGGACATCTTGTATCTTCGATCTTCACTACAGCCCAGGGTGAGAGTGAGGAGGAGCATACTGGGGCAGGGTGAGGAGGTGTGGGAGAATAAAGTCAGTAAGCCGTTTGGGGATTAGCACTGGACGTCCCTTTATTCTGATTTGTCACAGTCCCAGTCGCCACACATCCTTGAGCACCTTTTTAGCTTTTATGACTTTTAACAGTTATTACACATAACTATTGTTATGTGCACAATAGATATTTCTTTCCAAGACAAGTGTGTCTTCCCCATCAGAACACATTGCTCAGAAACTTTGCCACCCTGAACACTCCATCAGTCCTCAGATCCTAGGTCCTGGCTATCACACACTGGGCCAACCAAGCAGCCACCTTTCTGGGCCTGCAACGTTGCCCACTGACGCTGTTTCCAACCCAGAAGGTACAACAGGCTGGCAGAACCGTTACCTTGAGCAGAGTGGAATGCCTGGGATGAAACACAGGCAGCAAGCAGTGAGTATCTGCCCATGCAAGAAGTCAGGCCGAGGGGTATCCTCCTTGGTCTCAGTGTTGTGGACATGGCCTCAGCAGTCAGGTGCAGGGCAGACAATGGCCATGGTGAAAGAAAGGTATGGATTCTGCCTGGGCTCACATTCACCACTGTGAGATAGGTAGCAGTCAGTCCATCTCCTTCCTTTCGCAGAAGCATTGCATTCCAGCTTTCTGAAGGAAGTTCTTTTGAAGTAGTGGTGGTGGTGGAAGAGGGTGACCGAGACCTGTACTGAGACCTATATATGTAGGTTACTCCAGGGCTAGCGAGCCATGAAACAGTTAAACAACAAAGAGTTCACGGAATTTCTTTGAAAATCTGTGTGAGGTCATCTACACAAAGGAAGATCTCAGCTAGCTCAGCCAAAGCCATATAGAAGAATAACTCTGGAGTGATTCAGGGCTTTGGGAACAGATTTTGGGAGGAAAAGTGAACTCTAGGCTTGTACTGCTCATCACCCAACAGGCTCGGAGGTAACACCGGGTACTTTGGGGGGGAAGGTAGATCGCATAAAGAGCAGGTGAAAATCAGGCCAAGTTCTTAAGTGGTCAACCTCTGCCTCAGTTCCTGTGACAAGTAACACTGTTGCAAATATGATCGCAAAATGTGCAGCACGTGAGAAGTGCCTGAAATCTGTCCTTACTGTAATTCAGACCAAGGAGGCCCTTGATTCATTCTCGGCCTGTAAAGTCTCAAAAATAACTGCGCCTGTGTTATTTTGGATGTTGTGATTACCTAATAGCTCATCCATTTACTCACTCAGCACATATTTACAGAGGTCCATTTGTGGCAGTCGTGGTTCCAGCCACCTGGGATGTATATAGGAACAAATCACAAGCTCTCTTGCATAAAAACAGAAAATAAAAGGTAAACTTTTGAAATAACAAATTATACAGTACCTGAGAAGGTACTGGTTGGGGGAGGGGCGTAGTGATGAGCTCACACAGAAGAGGGTAAGGCAAGTTGGAAATGCCAAGAAAAAAAGGGAGTATTAAATTTAATGCTAGGGGGTGGGCAGAGTAGTCCTCATTGGAGGGGTGGCATTTGAACAAAGAAATGAAGAAAGTGAGTGGGTTCACCTTGTTGATAAATAAAGGGAGTGTTGGTCAGGCAGGAGGCCCAGTTACTGCCAGGTCCCCAAGGCCCGAGAGTATCTGGAACGTTTGAAGAAGTGTCAGTGTGGCTGGCATGGAGTGAGCAACAAAGACAGGAGTTGGAGATAAGGTCAGAGGGATTAACAGAATCCCACACTATGTAGGGCCCACTAGGCCATTTTCAGGACCTTGGCTCTTGTTTGCAATGTGGAGGGGCAGGAGGAGGGAGGCAATGAGTGCTTGAGAAGAGGAGTTGTAAGATCTGACTCTGACGACTTACCATGTTGATAATAGAGTGAAAACAGGTGGCGGGAGGAGGAGGAGCAGGAAGGGGGGCAAGAGGAGCAGGAGGAGGAGCATAAGAGCAGGAGGAGGAGCAGGATGAGGAGCAGGAGCAGGAAGAGCAGGAGGAGGAGGAGCAGGAAGGGGGGCAACAGGACTAGGAGGAGGAGCATAAGAGCAGGAGGAGGAGCAGGATTTGGAGCAGGAGCAGGAAGAGCAGGAGTAGGAAGAGCAGGAGGAGGAGCAGGAGAAGGTGGAGCAGGAGGAGGAGGAGTAGTAGGAGCAGGAAGAACAGGAGGAAGAGAGCAGGAGGAGCAGGCGGAGGAGGAAGAGGGGGAGCAGGAGGAAGAGCAAGTGCAGTAGGAGCATGAGGAGGAGCAGCAGCAGGAAGAGCAGGAGCAGGAAGAGCAGGAGGAGGTTCAATAGCAGTAGGTGGAGCAGGAGCAGGAGCAGCAGAAAAAGATCAGGAGCAGGAAGAGTATGTGGTGGCGGAGCAGGAGGAGGAGCAGGTGCAGGAATATCAGGAGCAGGGGTAGCAGGAGTAGGAGGAGGAACATGAGCAGTAAGAGGAGAAGCGGGAGCAGGAGTAGCAGGAGGAGGGGCAGTATCAGAAAGAGCAGGAGGAGGAGTAGCAGGAGGAGGAGCAGTAGCAGGAGGAGCAGGAGGAGGAGCAGAAGCAGGAAGAGCTAGAAGAGGAGGAGGAGGAGCAGGAAGATAGCAGGAGCAGGAGGAGGAGGTGGAGCTGGAGCAGCAACAGGAAGAGCAGGAGCAGGAATAGCAGTAGGAGGAGCAGGAGGAGGAGCAGGAGCAGGATGAGCAGGAGAAGGAGCAGGAGCAGGAAGAGCAGGAGTAGGAGGAGAAGGAAGAGGAGCAGGAGCAAGTAGAGCAGGAGCAGGAGGAGGATGAGCAGGAGGAGTAAGAGCAGGAGGAGCAGGAAAAGGA